>LQNS02277216.1:1629441-1654043 GCA_001587735.2 Parhyale hawaiensis | reverse complement strand
TACTCGACGCCTTGCTGCCTCTGCACCATGTCTCAACAGGCGTATTAACGCTGACCAAACGTGAAGGCTTTCGAAGTAAATCTTCGTGCCTATACGATAACTAGTAATGTTGTGACACTCAGTGTGTTTGATGTATTTCATCCATCAATGAACTGCGGGGTCGTGTCATGAGTAGGCCGTATAGAATGTGCGGCAATGAAGGTCAAATTTAGCTGAGGCACACTCACAGTTTCATAAGTTATCGTGTTGGCGAAATTTACGCATTTTGCGAATACACCGCGACTCAGTTGATCGCCCGTCAAGTGGAGGTTAATTCATTATGAACTTCTCGTTACAATTGAATTGGCGCCGTATTCTGACCATGTTACGCTCTCAGAAGTGTACCGAAACCAGCATGCATTTTCGTGCAGCCGCAGGTAGTGCCTGCGTTGGCGTGCTCGTGCTGCACGAAACAGCAGTTGCTTACGCTGGCACAGGGAAAGTGTGCTGGTTTAGGGACAACACTGTTCTTAGTGTACGTACTGTTTTTCCCGTCTGTGTTTTACCAGCGCTCTAATTGCTTTAAACAATCGCCACAAATTTAAACATTTTGCATTCGTTCAAACCAAACCTGTATAACAGTTAACCAATTTGCAAAACTACTTAAACAGTTACGGTATATGAAACGTTTAAACTGTTAACAGTTTAAACATTGCATAACTGTTTAAGTCTGAGAGGCATATAAATTAAAGTTCAAATCATACATGCGTGTTAGGCCTGCAGCTCACAGGGGTCAGGAGCCCTGAACTTCAGCCCGAGCAGTTTAAACGTTTTGCTTACCTTAACTGTTTAATAGTTTTGCAAAATGGTTAACTATTATACAGGTTTGGTTTAGACGGGTGCAAAACGTTTAAATTTGTGGTGATTGTTGAAAACAATTCGAGCATTGGTAAAACACAAAAGTGAAAAACTACCTTCATCTTCTTGCCAACTCTCTGCTCTCTTTCGCACGGTTCGGTGCTTGATCTTACATTGTTCTGGACGTGCTACTGTCCCTTCTCTTTTCCACTGAGACACCGCGTGATGTAGAGGGAGACTTGTATTAAACATATTAACTAACTAACTAACTTACTGATTATAATTTCTGTGTTGTACCTACGTCGCTCCAGTTAATGTACAATAGTAGCATTGTGTCTGCCTGCAGCTTCTTGGTTTAATAGTAGCATTGTGTCTGCCTGCAGCTTCTTGGTTTAATAGTAGCATTGTGTCTGCCTGCAGCTTCTTAGTTTAATAGTAGCATTGTGTCTGCCTGCAGCTTCTTGGTTTAATAGTAGCATTGTGTCTGCCTGCAGCTTCTTGGTTTATCCATTTTCTTTATTTAATTTGATGTATCATCAAGCATTTCATTGCTTTTGTTACTTATCGTCGGTGATTCAAGTATACCAGCTTGTTTGGAGAAGTTGTGCTACTTCCACTCAGCCAGAGATATTTTGGTAGCCCCTATCCCTTTGAGTAGGCATCTATGGGCCTCTTACACCCAGGAGGTGACCCTACTGTATACTAGTGCCTTATTGCACGGGTCGTTGCATCCAACCGCAATTCCTGCTTCGAGGTTAATTTGTATAGTTAAGCAGGTATTCTTTGCTTCCCATTTTGCTCTGTGAAATGGGCCGCCGATGGTGGGGTGGGGAGACTGTTACGGACCCCCATATGGTGGGTCGCAGATGCGTTTTTAACGGGAGTGGGACTCTTCTTTTTAGGCCTGCTTCAGATGTATGTGTCCTGCCAAAGTGAAACTTTTCGTCAGAGATGCTCGAGTAAAAGTAAATTGTCCTTGTAACCTAGATTTAGCGGGAAATTTACTGCATCAGCGCCCCTGGCGGGTATGTTCGTTGAACTAATGCAAGAGCGATGCTTATAAGTTCTGCACTTTTATTGCTTCCTGTGCTTTTCAATTAGGAGCATCTCGTTTGTGGTGTGAGTTATGTCTTACGTGTTGTCTCCGGTGCCATCACTACAAGGTGCACCGCCATTAGGCCTGCGGTGAATGGTTTGTTGTGTCTTTTCAGTGCACCACTTTAGACATTAACTAGCTATATGTTGAATCGGTGGTGTGGTAGTTAGCTACTCCTAAACAGCGAACCTTAAAAATAGTTTCTCAAAGGACTAAAATTGTTCTCAGCCAAACATACTGTAGTTGGCAGTGGGTGCTATGGGGAAAGTGCCTTATGATGAGTAATAGGATTAATAATTCTGTTAAAATATCTTGTCCACCTTCCTGAAAGTTTGGGAGACGTTCACATGCCAATTCTTCAGAAACTATGCGTGAGTAAGCCTTTATCCCATGAATCACCGAAAATTCGTTGTATCGCTGTATTAAATTTTTTAATAATAATGTTGCTGTCGTTCATTGCAGTGCGCGCGAAGGGGCAAGTAAGCACTGGCCAGTATCGCTTCCTGGTGCGCGGTGGGGGATACGTGTGGGTTGTTACCCAGGCTACTGTGATCCATGCCCAGCGTGATGCCGGCCCCTCTGCCGTTGTGTGCCTCCACTACGTCATTAGGTGAGTTCTCTTCACCCGTTATAAGGTGAGTTGTCACGACCCGTAATCAGGTGAGCCATACGGTATTGGTCCGCTATCAGGCGAATCGTGAGTCTTGTCGACCTCGTTATTAGGCGAGTCCTATTGGCTCGTCATTTTGGCGAGGCTTCTAAATTTTGAGTGTAACGACTGTGGACCAGCTGTAGCTATGCTGGCACGTGTAGGGAACGCGTCTTGCCACATTCTCTGCCATCATTTTGTGTAGTAATAAGCAAAGTGGAGTAGAGATTTTCATTCCACTCTTTATGTTCTATCCTACTGAAATTTCATGCGCCGTTGGGAACCATTACTACCAAATATTTTATTATTTTACTGTGGACGAACTGCCACTTGCTTTCGAGCTTGCAGGGCTTAACTGTCAACGAACACTCCTGCCTTTCCCTTCCCTGTCCCTTCAGGACTTTTGGTCTGACTGAGGTGCTTCCCACTGTGTAACGTGGACCGGGGCCTGCAGCACTCGGCTGCCGGGTCGAAACGCCTCGATCTATTTCCTCCATGCGGTCAAAGAGGGTGGTGCTTAAACTCTACCCCCGCGGAGGCTACCCAACAACCACAACAACAACCAGCAACATCAGAACAAAGTTGTCATTGCGAGCAATACAAGTGTGCTTGTGTGTAATAATTTATATATCCTGTTGTGTGCAGCGGTGTAGAGGACCCAGCACAGGTTCTGTCTTGCGTACAGCTGCTGCCTAGCGCCGTTGCTCCTGCCATTACTTCTGGTGCTGCTGAGGTGAGGTGCTTGCCAGCTTACATCTTCCTGCCCATTGTGTTGTTGCTGCATCGTTTGGTGTCTATCTTTATATATACTTCTGCATACAGTAGTTCTTCCTGCACCATCTCACCTCTTTGGTTTTCTTTTAACAATTTACTTATCGCCAGAATGAACTTGTAGGAATAAGTCTGTTAAAAGAGCCTGGACTGCTTTTTCTGCCGGGCAGAGGGAAAGTTGTTTTATGCCCTTAAGAATAAGTGCTGGTCGTTGCTGTCTTACTAATTCAGACGGACCGTTTACGTGATACAGCTTTTTTTCTCACGCTACCCGAAAAGTCCACTTCAAAGGTAGCTTACAGAAAACTGAAGGCAAATTCCAAAAGCTACTGCCCAATTCTGAAAATAAAATCAAATAGCAAACCGCAAATTTCTGTAGTCAAAGAGTGAAGTCCCATAAACGTGGGGACTGTCCCAAAAGTGGCACAGTGTTGCGCAGCAGAGTTGCACGAGAAAGCCAAAATAAGTGAAAGTCTGGATAGAGTTTTTATTGTCTGCAAGAAAAGTAGAGCCACGATCCGCACCAGAGTTGCGTCGTGCAGATGGGCCGTTATGGCTCTCACGGCCTTGGCTCTACAGGGCGCGGCACCAGCAGGGCTGTTCCTGCGAGCTCTGTTTAGTTGAGATAAGAGGAGTTGGTGCTCTTGCATCCGTCGGTGTCTCCAAACGCCGTTATAAAGTGTTTGTTGCAATGTTGAACCACTTGGTACTTTTTGCTTTAAACATTTATGTAATTAATAGTTTGTTGTATGTAATATCTATGATACCGGTATATATTATTCGAGTAAATAATACATAATAGGAGCTTTGTAATTCTCGTTCACTAACTATGGGTAGACTTCACTTGATACCTCTTGTGTGGGCTACAGAGGTAGTGATACGGGGTTGCTTGTTACTATTCCCTAAAGCCTCATAAACAATCCCCGACTTACTGTTATGAAAAATACCGTTGTAATATAATAAAGCAAACTGACATATTTGGAAACTGTGCACTTAACCACAAAGAAAAATTTATTTAGCTGCTCGTCTCCACTTGTGGAGGGTAACAGTGCTTTTAAGATCCGTAGTGTGTTCATTTATTTTTTATAATATTATTATTTTTTTTGCTGAAAGCAGTTCTACGTCTTATTTCTTTGCTTCTTGGTTCGGCCATCCTTTGTTATCAGAATGAGCGCTTTTAGAGGGATTCTGCTAGTTCCTCTTTCCTTAATTAGGCCACGGAACAATTTTCCTTCTTGCTCACTTTCCTTCCATTTCCATTTTCCGTCTTCTTACTTTGTATTATCTTCTTTTTTCTTGACTTGCTGTTGCCATGCCCATGCGCGTTGATCCTGTGTGGGAACACCCTCGTGCCTCAATAGGTGCCACGTTTCTATCGACATACTGTAGTATGTCCCTCATTTCTTCCTCGGTTCGTTATCCTTTTTAATCGAGGTGGATGTGTAGTTCGGTTTCGTAATCGAGATGGAGGCTTAAACTAGTCAATATTCACTTCAGTTCACTTTCATGCTAGCTATTTACATTATTAAGTTGCCAGTCTTTTTATTATACCAGGTTGATTGTTGCCTGGCGACCAACTTAATTTTCCCCACCAGTTAATGATGGACAAAGACCCCATTGAATTTTTCTATTTTGAAAATTATGACGCATGATTTCTAACACCTTTGCTATATTTCCCTTAACGTAATAATCTCTGAAATAATCCAACCACTTGAAGATGAAACTTAATTAAAAATCATTAAACCCTTCAACCCCATCTCACATAGGTTACGATGTTTTGTACGAGTGTGTTTTCTTCCACTTTATTCGTATGGGAGAAAGAGACCATGTAGCGCTCTGGTATTGCCTAAGTGCTAGCTATAGGCTTAACCATAGCATTATATGTACCTGGCTGTGGTCCCTGCTGGCAAGGCTTTTTTTTTCGTAGCAATGCTCTGAGAAAAAGAACACTTGTAGCAAAATAACACAGTTTGATACGTGTACGGTTAAACGCCAATTGTGCATGTCATATCCGCAAATTTACTGAACCTTTGCATGAAATCTGAATTTTTTTTTATCCAGAAATATTCAGTGCCTCGTTGATGGACGTTCGTCATCACTTACTGATCTATACTTTATGCTGTGACAACCAGCCTGACTGCTGATGTTATTGATCTAATGTTGTAGCTTCAGATGTACCGTATCACCCTCGAGCGATGCGAAGAGCTGTAATAATGTTTTCTTCAACGATTTAATTATGTTTGTCTGTCTGTTCACCCAAAAACGGGGTGAAGGAGTTGAGCTATGTTCAGAATTTTTTACAGGGAGTCAGGTGGGTTAATTGAGATTTTAAATATATATGCCAAAACTCTAGAACAAGCTGGCCATCAAAAATGACTGCGTTGAATTTGCCCCACTGCAGGTGATAATCTTACGCCACGAAGCGTTCTAGTTCTATTTATTCTAAGCATACAGTAGCTACTTCATTGGCTGTTCGCTACGTAGTTATTGCTGAGCGTTGGGCTGACGTGAAGCAGCAGCAGCAGCACATTGTAGCTACTAACAGGGCTATTGGTCTGGTCCTGCTTAACCGGAGGTTTCACTGTTGATTTACTGTGTGGTTGTGGCGTGCATTTCCTCTGACTTGTAGCTATATGCTTGTGTTAACCCTTAGCGGTGTCATCTTCATTTTCATGCTTGAATCTGTTGGCCTAATGCGGGTCCAATCTAACGTTTTCTGGCATTATTTAATATATTAACAAAGCATAATGTTGCACGTGAAATGGTATGGTTTTCTTATGCGAGAAAATTTATAATTATATTATTAGACTAGTTTTAGGACACGTCTACCTACTCAAACGTTGCACGTTTCAGTAACACAATGAAACATGAATAACTAGTTCATTCAACAACACTGCATGTGTCAGTAACTTGTGAAACTGGACCAAGCTTGTGTTGTCTGCAGGCAAACAGAGCGTAGCATAATAATTATATGTAGCCAGTGATTTTATTTTCTGAGTTTAAGTTTGCCTAATATCTCTTTGAGACAAAAGCATAAAAATGTGCTGTTAATTTTCGCCGAAATTGCAGTAAATGCTGGGCCTATTTATGGCACGTAATATTAGTAGGCGTCTCTAATATATACAGTACTTTTGATGTGTGGGTTGCTGATCTTTTGTTCGTTACGTGTAGTAATGCTATCTAGCATAGTCAAGCTATTAATTTTGTAGTTAATGATTTCATTTGTGAGGATTTAGAGTAGCTATGTGAATCTGGACTTTGAACGTATTAGCTAACTTTTATTGATTGTTTATGAGATCTCAAGCAAATATCCTTATACACTATGTACTTACGTAGGTACTTTCCTTTGTTATTTGGGCCCAACTTTCATTTTTGTATATACATAGCTGTACCGATTTGTGTGTCTGATAAACCTTCCGCACTTTAATTGATTTCCGTGTCTAGTGTTGACGACTCGTGCTTTATTCTATTATTGTAGGTGGACAGTCGATTCCGCTGAATACGTCCACATTGCAACCTCCGGTTTTGGCCACCATAACCGGCTGGTCTTGAAAGCAAAGTATCTACCGAAAAAATTTTTTGGCTAAGAAGCATACCTACTTTCTCATCTAATGTTAATTTTTCTCTTATTTTCAATTATGAAGATATTTTGACAGTTGAAAATAATAACCGAACAATATAGGCAGCCACATCATATTTCGGAGTCTGAATGACTTGGTGAAATAGAAGCAACGCTAGCGCCACCTCTTTTCGGTAGAGTAGCATTCTCGAAATACAAGTATACTGTATTGACTCGTAAACTGGCTAAATTTACACTTTGAAATGCTCACAATATGAAATTATATAAGAACCTGTGAAACGGCGGCTTAACCCTTTCGATACTGACGGTACGTGCACGTCCCGCATCAAAATTTTCATTATTAAAACCAATGCGTTGTTTCCTGCTCTAGTAAGTTGGACAACATATTTAACAACCCGTCTGAAGTCAGTGATAGTATTTTCTTTATGAATCAACTGAACTGTAGGAGAGCTAAAGTGACTACAATGATTGTGTCTTCTAGGAGCTTCTTTTAGAGCCTCATAAAAAAAGCAAAGTTTCCGTAGCGAAAGGGTTAAACTTCCTGATTATAACTAACTATAACACAATATAGAAATTACAAAATCAATGTTTCATACCTTGATTATAAGCAAATTCGTGATTAGTTATTTGTCCGTCTAAACTACTAAGTCTCTACTACTACAAAATTAGGGTCGACAACTTCCGGCCCGCCACCCTATTTTTCTGTTCGTGTGTTTTATATTTACGAAAGTATTCACTTTGTGGGATTTTACATATGATGCTGGCCCGCGGCCTGCTCTTGAAAGTCTCATCCGGCCCTCATTCAGAAAAGGTTACCGACCCCTGCTATAAACGCAACGCTGCCCACAATAAACGAAACTATTTTGTGCTTTTTATTTAAGGGGACCTAAATTGTGATGGTGCTAGCAGGGTGGGACTTAGAGGGCGAATGACCACGGTGCGATACGGGGTCCTCATATAAGCGTCGAGCGGCACGGGAAGCGGAGGAAAAGCGAGCGAGTGCGGTCGGAGGAAAAAGCGTCAGCCATGGTTGTGACGAGTGGTACAGCTGTAGTCATCATATAGGGCGGGAAAAGAACATGTACAGTCATGGGGGAAAAAGTCTGTCCTGCACTAAGAGCGGACGAACCAAGCCNCGTATTTTTGGATATATAATATAAGGTCATAAAAAAGTCATAAATATTTATCCTGAAAAGTCATAAAAAGTCATAAAATTTTCCTAACAATCTTCAGTAGACACCATGTCTGTTCACCCAAAAACGGGGTGAAGGAGTTGAGCTATGTTCAGAATTTTTTTGCAGGGAGTCAAGTGGATTAATTGAGATTTAAAATATGCCAAATCTCTAGAACAAGCTGGCCATCAAAAATTACTGCGTTGAATTTGCCCCACTGCAGGTGATGATATTACGCCACGAGGCGTTTTAGTTTTATTTATTCTAAGCATACAGTAGCTACTTCATTGGCTGTTCGCTACGTAGTTATTACAGAGCGTTGGGCTCACGTTCAGCAGCAGCAGCAGCACATTGTAGCTACTAACAGGGCTATTGGTCAGGTCCTGCTTAACCGGAGGTTTCACTGTTGCTTTACTCTGTGGTTTTGGCATGAATTTCCTCTGACTAGTAGCTATATGCTTGTGCTAACCCTTAGCGGTGTCATCTTAATTTTCATGCTTGAATCTGTTGCTCTAATGCAGGTCAAATCCAACGATTTCTGGCATTATTTGATATATTAACAATGCATAATGTTGCACGTTAAATGCTATGGTTTATGTTATACGAGAAAATTTAAAATATTATTAGACTAGTTTAGGACACGTCTACCTACTCAAACGTTGCACGGTTCAGTAACACAATGAAACGTAAATAACTAGTTCATTCAACAACACTGCATGTGTCAGTAACTTTTGAAACTGGACCACACTTATGTTGTCTGCAGGCAAACAGAGCGTAGCATAATATATGTAGCCAGTGATGTTGTTTTCTGAGTTTAAGTTTGCCTAATATCTCTTTGAGACAAAAGCATAAAAAAAAGATATGCCGTTAAGTTTCGCCGAGATTGCAATAAGTGCAGGGCCTATTTATGGCAATTAATCTACGCGTCTCTAATGTATACTTTTGTTGTATGGGTTGCTGATCTTTTGTTCGTTACGTGTAGTAATGCTATCTAGCATAGTCAAGCTATTAATTTTGTAGTTATTGATTTCACTTGTGAGGATTTAGAGTAGCTATGTGAATCTGGACTTTGAACGTACATATTAGCTAACTTTTATTAATTGTTTATGAGATCTCAAGCAAATATCCTTTTACAATATGTACTTACGTAGGTAGGTACTTTCCTTTGTTATTTGGGCCCAACTTTCATTTTTGTATTTACATTCCTGTGCCGATTTGTGTGTCTGATAAACCTTCCGCACTTTAATTGATTTCCATGTCTAGTGTTGGCGACTTGTGCTTTATTCTATAATTGTAAGTAGACAGTCGATTGCGCTTGATACGTCCACATTGGAACCTCCGGTTTTGGCCACCATAACCGGCTGGTCTTGAACGCGAAGTACAGTAGGCCTATATACCGAAAAAATTTTTTGGCTGAGAAGCATACCTACTTTCTCATCTAATGTTAATTTTTTCTCTTATTTTCAATTATGAAGATATTTTGACAATTGAAAATAATAACCGAACAATATAGGCAGCCACATCATATTTCGGAGTCTGAATGACTTGGTGAAATATGAGCAACGCTAGCGCCACCTCTTGTCAGTAGAGTAGCATTCTCGAAATATTAGTACATATACTGTATTTACTCATAAACTGGCTTAATTTACACTTTGAAATGCTCACAATATGAAATTATATAAGAACCTGTGAAACGGCGGCTTAAACTTCCTGATTATAACTAACTATAACACAATATAAAAATTACAAAATCAATGTTTCATGGTGGTTAGTTATTTGTCCGTCTAAACTACTAAATCTCTACTACTACAAAACTAGGGTGGACAACCTCCGGCCTGCCACCCTATTTTTCTGTCTGTGTGTTTTATATTTACGAAAGTATTTATTTGTGGGATTTTACATATCATGCTGGCCCGCGGCCTGCTCCTGAAAGTCTCATCCTGCCCTCATTCAGAAAAGGTTACCGACCTCTGCTATAAACTCAACGCTGCCCACAATAAACGAAACTATTTTGTGTTTAATACGTAGTAGCAGGGGATTCCCTTCCAGCAGAACTGGTAGCGTAATGCGACTGGTTGGTATAGCGGGTGGTCGTATTATGCGGCATTAACTGTAGGTATTATACAATGCCTGTGCTCTCTCATTGTACGTCGTGCAGATCAGGCAATGTAGAGGCTCATGTATTCAGAGCAGACTGAAAGCAAAAGCAGTTCATTATTTTATTACTATTGGTAACACAACTCACCGTCTGTTTGCGCTAATACTTATACTGTAGTTATTTTCCTCAGGAGTCATAGGGCTGGGCGAGCTAAGTTTGTTCTTCCTATGTTACGGGGAGCAGCGACCCCAGGAGGGTTCTGTAGGTAGTAACTTCAGCCAGGCCTTTGGGTCGTTGTTTTCTTCGTGCCCACTGTATTGCATTCTACTTTCATACTCCTACTAATAATGCTTTATTCTGTTCTTCCTCTTCTTTCCTGACTTACTGTTCCAAAGCGCGTTTATCCTGCGTGGGAACACGCTCTTGCATGTGTTTTACGTTTCTATGGACATACCCACTGGTGGGGCATAGAATGGGCCGGAGGAGGGTTAAGTTAATGTAGGTTCATCTATCCTATGTTATGGGGAGCAGCGACCCCAGTGGTTTGTGTAGGTTACCTACCTTAGCTGTTAGCTAAGCCTTCGGGACGTCTGTCTTTCCTGCCCACTTCACTTCCGATTTTATACTCTTACTGACATTACTTTCTACTGTTCTTCCTCTTCTTTCCCGACTTGCTGTTCCCGTACGCGTTGATCATGTATTGGAACCTTTGTGCATGGGTTCCCCACTTCTATCGACATGCTATATATATGTCCCTTATTTCTTTCTCGGTTAGATCATCTTTGTAGTGGAGACGGAGGGCTAAACTATTCAATAATCTCGCTATCGACATACTGTATGTCTCGTGTTTCTTCATTTATGCGATCGCTTTCGTAATGGAAGAGGAGATTTAAATTATTTAATATAACTACATATCTACCTTGATAATTTTCTCTTCCTATAGTTCATGGCTTCCTGTGAAAGCACTGTTATCTCATGCAGATACGGAAAGAAATTACCCTGTAAAAAGGGGCTCCGTAACCAAGTTTATTGTGAGATTGGTCCTGTTTTCCAATGATAGTGAAATATTTTCAAGTGGCAATGATGTTACGGGAGGCTGCACTGTTCTGTAGCTATATTTTATTTCGGCTGTGTTGTATGTAAAATTGTTTCTTGTATGCTTTAAGACTCCAAATATGCACATGTACCTACTGTCACAAGGGCCGCCATTACTATACTGCTGGTGTATGTGGCTACAGGGTGCTGGTGTTGGTGCAGACGGTGGATCTGCTGGTGGTGGCGCTGGTGGTGTACGGGCAATGACTGTAACTGCTCTTCCTAACACAAACAACTCTGCTGCTAGCTCTTCACATTCCACAGGTGGGGAGCTATTTGTCTTAGTTCTTCTTCTTCATTTCTAACTTAAGGCGAGTTCACACGATGGTCAAGTGAACGAGTTTTCTCAGCTAATATTCTGAAATCGTACTGTTTCATTGAGCTCTCGTGAAATCATTTATGTGTCCTCGTAAGATGTTAAAATGTTAGCTATCAACTCAGTGTCGCAGCAAATTCATAGCGCATCAGAACTGATAACTTCGCTTATTTGATCACATTGATCATTTAGTCTTCCGCCGCCGCACTATTACAACAAGCTGCGTGCTACGCAACGAATTTGTTGCACGAAAAGCGTAACGTGGGGTACAGCAAACAACTGTCGCCACCGACACAACCCAGATCTCTTGCCGTACATTGTTTTCGGTCAAGGCAACATGTCTCCCTAAAAAATCGCATCACTTGCGTAACTTGTTGCGTCGGTGGGGCCCCGGCCTTAAGCTCACACAGCAACACATTGCGGCGTGAAGCGGGGGAAACTCGTTCATTGGACTATCGTGTGCGTATGTCCGCCCGCCAGTGCGGCTTGCTGACGAGCTTTTCATCGCACCTGTTCTTGCGCCAGCCATCTGGCTTGTTGAGGGCTTCTTTGCTAGTCGGGTTTACAATAAACTCGTCCATGAGTTGGAGCATCATGTTGTTCCTGCCATTCTCTTGCCGCAGTCAAGGAGTTTGCATGTGGTGGTGGGTTGCAATCCACTTGTGGTGTTCTGTATCACTGACTTCGCAGAGAGACTCGCTAATAGTCTTACTGCATCAACTGCAGACTAAGTGTAAATTTATTAGTCGTGTCGAGTCGAGACATACTGGCGCTCCATTCCACTTCCAAGACGCCGTTATATGTGACGCATTTAAATGATCTCCGTGTATTTCTGTGTGGGTGACACCGTGCCTGGCTGTCAAATCTCACATCATAGAATTCGCTTCAACACTCGTTCTTAGTGCCGCTCGTGGCAATGCTTCCGTTATGGCTAGAACCAGTTGTAGAGAAACGGTTGAAAGGAACTCTACGTGATGAATACCACCTTGTCTCAGGTTTAGCTAAAATATGCAGCGCAACATGAATCCAGTCCGGTATTTTTTTTTTTTAGTTTCAGATGCGAAATTTCTACTTTTAAGTCAAGTTCTTTCAAGTTGAACTCGAATAAATTTGATTTCAATTTTATTTCATCTTTATTGCAGTGTTTCCCTCCGGGGGCATAGGATGGGCCATAGGCCATAGGGTTAGGTTAGTTAGGTTCGCCCATCCTATGTTATGGGGAGTAGCGCCCCCAGGGGGTTTGAGTAGGTTACCTTAGCCATTNNNGTTTTTCTGTCGACATACTATATGTCCCTTCCTTTTCCTCTCTTAGAAGAGCTTAGTACTTATTTAGGGAGGCTTAAATCTTCTTATAATACCTAATACCATAGCAGTGTTTTGACTGGTTACCCGTATAACAGTCGTCTGTGATGTAATAAGTCAATCACTTGTGAAATCATTGAGAACGATATAGGCTACGCAGCAGTACATTGTTTGATATTTGTGGCAATTTTGTAATTCATCTTGTTACAGGGAAGTGCACCTCCTTCAATTTGTTGGTCAACAGCACCTCTCCTGTCCCCAAATATGCCGCCCCCCGCTACCTGACTCCCAGAGCCGCATCTCTCGCACGCGACTGCACCCCAGACATTGTCAGCTCGTCGCTCTCAACTCCCCAAGAGGAAGACTTCACGGAATTTCCCTTTGCAGACGCTCCTGACTACATCGACGAGTCTCTCTTGAAGTGCTCTCTGCCTCTGCTGGCTCCAGCCGACCCTCCTCTTAGCAGCAGTGGCCTTCTTGCCGTCGCCGCCAATACTCAACAGCTCCGCAGTCCCGCCTTGCAGCCACAAACCTTGAGCCTTTCCTTCAGTGAAAAAGACGACCCTGACAGCTATACAACACAGGCGTCAGATCCGGTGGGAGCCGTGACTGACCTGCAGCAAGGTGCTGCCTACCCTACACTGTCCCTTGACGATCCTTCCTCCCTCACCGAATCCACTGGCAACGTGCCACTTCTCAGTCAATCAGCTGTTGGTGTGTACAACTTCAAATCGCTTCCTTCCACTGCACAAGTGTTAACTAAGGTAATTTGAAGGCATTCGTACTTAATACATTGGTACTTAGGACGTTCTAAATATTTTGGCAATCGGATAACGAAAATAAAATTAATGAAGATACACATTTACTGGGCCTGGCGCTTCTTTTTCTTCGCTGTCCTCCAAACGAGGTGAGAATTTCTGGAGCCATGTCGTCTACTTGACACAAAGCACTGAGGGTACTCACAACTTCACAAGCAGGTACCTATACTTTTCGGCTGTGAATATATCTTATTGGCAAGGTCCTGTTCCCGTTAAAAATTCATCCTAGTATTCGGGCAGAATGCGCCGATGTTGGCGGAAAGCAAGCTGCAACTCATTGACCATCCATCCACCTTACAGTCCTGACCTTGCACCGTGTGGCAGTTGACAGAAAAATTTGCGGGGATCTGTAATAGTACATAAATTCGGAGATCAAAAATATACCTGCTTGGGCGTACTTTACTTTGTCACGTGGAAGACTCAGCTCCCGATATGCTCAAACCTTAGAGAGGAGAGTGCGAGGCACAATAAAAATGTATTGAATTTATCTTTATTGCCGGGCTTGTGTAGGTTACCTTAGCCGTTAGCTATGCCTTCGGGACGTCATTCTTTTGTGCCCTAGTTGCTTCCATCCGGTTTCGTACTCTTACTGATATAACTTCCTTCTGTTCTTCCTCTTCTTTCCTGATTTGGATGTTCCCACGCGCGCTGATCCTGTGTGGGAACACCTGCCTGCATGGGTTCCCTGTTTCTATCGACATACTAGTGTCCCTTATTTCTTCCTCTGTTAGATCACCTTAGTTGTAGAGACGGAGGCTTGAACAATTCAATAAGGTAATCTAATCTATTTTTGTAGCCCTGTTGCCAGAACTTTTTGAACGTTCTTCGTAGGCCTTCTATCTTACCAAGTTTTAAGACGCTGTCCCAGGTTTATATTCTTTTCAGAAAGGTGGGTAGGCTGAGGGTTTCTATAGTTCATTTTTTCTCAGACCATGTTCGGGTCATAATGTTTGGAAGTGCCGCGCCTTAGCACTGTAAGCAGGGGTTCCCATGGGTTACCTTAGCTTTATTTAGGTCTTCGAGAGATCTGTCCTTCTTGCCTCTCTTCATTTGATATTCTCACTGGTGATGCTTTCATCAGTTCTACCTTTCTTTCCCGACTAGCTATTTATATGCGCATTGATGCTGTGTGTCAACACCGCCAGACATGCGTTCCACGTGTATCGTGACGTACTGTGTGCCCCTTTTTCTTCCCTTTCTTTGAATCACGGTGTACGTTGTCCATAGAGAGGCGAATGCTAAGAGAATCATAATATTTGCATACCGGTATTATTTTTGTATGTGTGTGCGTGCAGAAGGAGCCGGCAACTGCAAACACTGCCCCTGAAGGGGACAACATCGCCCCATCAGATCCGCTCAATCTCGACTGGCCCATCTTCTCGGACTCCTCGTGTGACAGCAGCTCGCTTGATCTCTTCAAAGATATCGAGCCACCTCTGCCTGACCAGAACTTGGACTGCAGTATGGACTTCATTGATAGTTCTTCATTCTTCAAGGTCAGTTAGTAGGTAGCTAACTTTATTTATTGTTTAGGGTTTGCTTGCTTTAGAGCGCGGGTATTGTTCCTTTAAGTCATCTATACGGTTCTGTGCTGTAGTTCTCAGTTCTAGAGTCGAGTGTGGTTACCTCGTCCGTTCTTCATTTATAAAGTGCAATGGAATTTTATTTGCTCCCCCCCCCTCTCAGGGGGCATAGGATAGGCCATTGGGTTAAGTTAATTAGGTTCGCCCATCCTATGTTATGGGGCTTGGCGTGTAGGTTACCTTAGCTATTAGCTAGGCCTTCGGGACGTCTGTCTTTCGTGCCCACTTTGCTTCCTTCCATTTTCATACACCTACTTGCTCACACTTTATTCTGTTCTTTCCTGACATGCTGTTCCCATGCACGTTCTTCCTGTGTGGGAACGCCTTCGTGCATGGGTTCCCCTTTTTATCGACATACTATGTGTCACTTATTCTTTCCTCTCTGACAACGTTCCGCTCAGAAACGGAAGCTTAAACTTTCTGACTATAACTAATCTGTTTCCGGAAGTTATTAGCTAAGTTCTAACTTTTATGTTTATGAAGGACACAAGTTCAATTGAACTGAGGAGCAAGAACGACTTGAGGCATCCGTCGTGGGATTACTTTTCCTGGAAATGTGGGATGATTTTAGCTTTACTATTGTGAGAGGACTGTCAAGCTGCTATAACTCGCAGTTCTCACTAAGGTTGTGGATACTGAACATTTGGGGTAAAGTAGGTACCCTAGTAAGTTGTTGAGCAGAGAGCCAGATATTCACCACGATCGAAATTCGTCTAGATAAATCAGTCGGAGCAGCGCCCTCCACAGCTTCCAACTCCTCCAAGACTGATCAACTCTTAACGCCGAGCTTGTCAGAGACCATTTATTCTATCTTCAGTCTCATCCCCATCTAACTTATGTCTCTGAACCCCCGCAGATCTGCTACAGCCAATCATACTTGCGCTATCGCCTCCTTGGCGGAGGTTTTATAATTTTATTGTATACATCCATGTGTTGTCTTAGAATTTTCGGCGCGAGACGGGCGTGATGCCTGCGGCGCTAGTAACCCAACCTGCTATAATAATAATTGTCTAGAAATTAGAGCACTCTAAGAGCGCATACTTTCGCCAAGTAAGGTAGTGTTGGTGCAAAAAGCAAATTGGACCTGAGAGCAGGATATTTTTATCCATCTCCAAAATTTGATCATTTTTGCCTCTTGAGAGTAATTACAGTTTTTGTGATGTTATTAAAGATCCGTCCATAACTTTTTCAGTTATATTCTGACAAAAGAAATTGGTCACAATTCCTGCAAATTTCGTAAAGATCCGTTCACAATTTTTGAGTTATGCTACCAAGAAAAAGAGGCAGATAAAGAAACCTTTGAACGGATTTTCAGTAGAAGTCCATCATCTATTCCTCCAAACATACCTAACCATCCCTGTAAATTTAGTGAAGATCTGTCCGTCCATAACTTTTTAGAGTTATCTTGAAGACAGGCTCGACAAAACGTGACATCCATGGCGTGGGTAGTAACGGCACTAGCTCGAGGAGGGCCGGAGCGTGCGTGAATAGTCCCGTTGGTCCGTTTATTACGAGCTATCTCATCTATTGTAAATAGCTAGTAGCAGAAAAAGTGCATCCAAAATAAAGCTTTTTCTTGATGAGAATGGTACTACATATTTTTGCAGCGCAGCTTCATTATTTATTTTTATTTTTCAGTCAAAAGGCTTCCTGGACGGGGAAGACCTGGAGAACTGCGAGGCTCTGTTACGCCTGAGTGACGATGAGGAACCCATCATGTGGAGCCCTGCCGTGGAGGAAGCCAACAGCAGCAGCAGTGGCAGCAACGCGAGCAGCTGCAGCAGCAGCCCCAGCAAGCGCAGCACAGACTCGTGTGACAGCGTCTTCAGTCCCGACAGTGGCTTCGATGGCAGCTTCTTGCCAACTACCATGGAGCCGTAAGTGCAATTCTCAGCGCAGGAGGGCAGGGGAGGCGGTGGCGGCTGTTCATAGCCCCCGTTGTTGTTACAGGGGTACTCCAAACTGTGCTCTTCTCTGGGGCTTAGCGGGCATTTGGATGCAGAACGAACCGGTTGGTACATGTGATGGAGCTGATTTTGCTTTTACTGGTATACTACAAACATTGCGAAGCAATGGCAGATATATTTATAAGTTATATGATGAGCTTGTGCTATTGTGTTTTTTATCGATAGGTTCAATAATAAGATGTTCTAATTTATAACAATGAGCGATGGGCTGGGTATAATTTATCATATTGTGTCTACAAAAAAAATTATGACTCTCTCTTACTGGTAGGTTAGAATTAAGAGGTCTGTTGTGTGTACCTCAGGGGGCTAACTAACTTGCTGTGCGTCCATGCTAGCGGTTCCTAGTTAGCAGGGCTGTAGTCGTACCGGTTATATTCTCTTTTTTCCCGTGTTTGAGTATCACTCACTGGCGATTTGTTAGTATTTACTCAATTCCCATATCGAATAAAGTTTACCGTGTTTTGTAATTCCTATGTTATGGGGAGTAGTGCCCCCAGGGGGTTCGCGTAGGTTACTTTAGTCATTAGTTAGGCCTTCGGGACGTGTGTCTTTCGTGCCCACTTTGTTTCCTTCCACTTTCATACTCCTACTGATCTTACTGTTGTCTGTTCTTCCTCTTCTTTCCCGACTTGCTGTTCCCATGCGCGTTGATCCTGTATGGGAACACCTTGGTGCATGGGTTCCCCGTTTTTCTATCGACATACTATGTGTCCCTTCCTTTTCCTCTCTGAGAAGAGCTTAGTACTTCTTTAGGGAGGCTTAAATCTTCTTATAATACCTAATACCGTGTTTTGATGTAGGACTCACTTCATTAAGTAGGGAAATGGATTCTTTGACAATCACCAAAACCTTCGTGAAGGACCCACGACGATTTTGGTTACGCTTTTTGTGTCGCAATTTGGTGAGAAATGTTGCGCTTTGTTCAGGGCGATTACGAAGAGAGAAAGCAGTGACCGCAGAAACTCTAGCAGACGCCTATCTCTGTCGGAGCTTCTGCAGCTCAATGGAAGCCCCTCGTATAAAGGGTCGTGCGACCCTCCCGGCTCCTGTATCGACCCCAACAGTGTGTGGCCGGGCCTGCGGACCCAGCCTGCTGGTGGTGGTAAGTGCTGATCTTGCTTGTGATTTGCATTGTGGAGAAATAACTTCTTATTTTGCCGCTTTTAATTTGTATGGGAATTGTTTAGCTAGTTCTGATTGCACAGCAATCAATTTCCTCACTAGATTCGATTTTCTGTCGCTTTTGCTGTGGCAAATTTTATCTGTGGATTGGTGTAATTTATTAACAACGAATGATTATTTGTTGAGCTTCTTTTGGGATTAATTCATGTTCTTATCTCTGGATTGTTATACGCTTACTTAAGTTGTAAAACCTAAGATTTTGTCCTATGAAGACACTACGTGTTACTCGTTGCACAGGCAATATGTCTCCAAATTTGGAGGACTTGCTCCGCGAGGATGAGGAGGATACCCCTACTTCCTCACCCACCCTGGCTTCTGTCTTACTGCGGGGTGACCCAGATGACCTGTCCCGGGATTCGTCCCCATCCTCCTCCAGTGCTGACCCTCCTCTGGGCCCCGTCCTGACCTCGCCCTTTCCCTACCGACCTCCCTATAGTGACCACAAGCTCCACATACACACGGAGCACCTCGCAATGCCTAAGGTCTCCACTAGTCAGATGCTGTCAGCAGCTAACGAAAAGCCGCCGGATGATCCTCCCACGCCGTCCATCAAGCGACCCCCGTCGCCAATGGAGACCCGGCAGGTTAGTATAGGAACTGTCTAAACTTCAGCGGTGAGGGGTGTTAATCGAATACCCTTGCAGTGCTCACTCCAAACAGGTTGCTGTCAGGGGAGTTTTTCTGTACCACACGTGCTTAATTAACCCCTTGAGCCACTAATTTTTTCCGAAATCTTTACAATACGGTGGGAATAAATTTAAACGCAAGGCAACTCCTGGACGGATATACTAGGGTTATTAGCTTGAGGGATTATGGTAGTTAATTACTCTTCTGGTCTCCAGTTAAAATTGATAGCTCGCCGCAGTGACACCATTGCAAAGATCTTTTTTTTTTCGGCAGTTGGATAGGATATATTTTGTTCAGCCCGAGTGCTGGTGTCCAGTTCTGACGGCTCCCACATTGAAGAATTGTCTCTGTATATGTGTGCGACGTTACCTGGGTTAGGTTTATACACGAGTTCCTTATGCCGGGGCCTCACTGTGCAATCGCAAGCTCAACTTATGAGTGGATGTTCGTAAGTGGAGCGCACGATTGTATATTGTGGCCCCAGAAGTGTGTGTGTGTGGGGTCTTGTTGCTCTAACTTTTCTTGTAAATGCTTTGCTCTTGGAATTTACAATGGGGTGAAGGCTCTTACATAATTATTCATATACCTATATATAAATATTTAGTGGAAAACACTCCTTGCTTGCATATTGGGTTATACTATGGTGTCTTTACTGCTGCTATTTGCCTGCACAACCTCTTCCTTACTCTCCTTGATAAGTATCACTCATTCATAATATTAACACAGCGGTGCTTATGCATGATTTGATAACTGGCGAATAATATTTTTATGACCAGCTATTTTTTCTGCTCTAGTTCAGTTCAGTGCTGGNTACTATGGTGTCTTTACTGCTGCTATATGCCTGCACAACCTCTTCCTTACTCTCCTTGATAAGTATCACTCATTCATAATATTAACACAGCGGTGCTTATGCATGATTTGATAACTGGCGAATAATATTTTTATGACCAGCTATTTTTTTCTGCTCTAGTTCAGTGCTGGCGTTTCTTACTTATTTGTGGAGGTGTGTTAAAACTACAGTATGTAGTAAGCTATTTATTCGATTGAGGGCCCTATACCTACTTGCGCAGTCAGGATATGAGCTAAGCTCGCCCTACTAGGGTCTCGCTGTAGTAAAACTTGGAATAAAATACTAAATGCTGGGGTAAAATTGAAATAATTCGTTTCACGTAGGTATAGCGTTTCAAGATACGCCAAGAAAAGTGAATATTCCACCATATTGGAGGAAATGAACGCAGTATTATTTTTAATGTGTTGAGGTTATGCAAGTGTGAATAGTTGGAGTTCTAATAATTGCAAGTGCGTTTTGCACAGCTCGGTTATCTTTTGCGGTGCTATTGCATGTAGCAGGTGCAGCGCAAACGCGCCTGCTGCTCACCGGGCGTAGATGGCAGCAGGAGCGGCGGCAGTGCACGGCTGCGCAGTCCCGCCACCGCAAGGAGCAGTCGGCCGCTGGTGAAGCCCAACATGCCGTGCGTCGAGCAGCTGCTCACCTGCGACTTGTCAGAGAAACACTGCCAGGGTCGGTGTGCCAGCGCCAATTGTAAGAGCTGCGGCAAATTCTCTAATTCCGTACTGCGCAACCTCCTCGTGTCCGGCCATGACTCGAGCAAGGAGCACTATATTCTGCAGAGATCGACATCTCCACGCCCGAGGGATTGGTCCCCACCGTCATCGTGCAAAGAGTCTCCCTCTACCGACGATGATGCCGTGGACGACCCAGCAGACTTTGCTTCGCCCTCGCCACCGTCTCCCGACCCTGATATTGCCCAGAGTGCTCTTTCGCCTCGCCGGACTAAGGCCGCTACCATAAGCGACCCCTCGCATGTTTCGTCGTCAGCGCAGGATTTCAACGAAACAGTCGGCGACACCACTGCGGTGCTCGCCTCTCCTGCCCTGGTGCTCCATCCTTCTACTTTGGGTCGACTGAAGCTGTTACGTCTGACGTCTCCTTCCGTCGCCACCGGCCGTTCGCTGTATGCCACTCGTGCCTCAAATGGTCGGCTGCAAGTTTATGCACAACAGCACTCGCCTCCTGCTAAGGTACTCAACTGCTTGTGCGCCCCACCCACCCACCCACCCACCTGCTTGCTTGTCTATCATGTGTGTGTGTGTACGGCAGTCAACGTCCGAGCCGACTTCCGTCAAAATTTGAGTTGATTTTCCTGTATTTGCCCCATGCATGAATGAACCCATGGCGGTAATTGCTTCCTATGTGCGCTATTTTTGAAACCGTTTTACTTCTTTGGCTAACACTTTATTGACGATGCTCATGTTAACCATAATTCCCAATGTTTGCTTCATGCTTTTATAATTAAAGCAAAGAATGTGTACCGTAGTTTGCAGCATTTGTTTTTCTTTTTTTGTCCTCAGTAGGTGGATTAGCTCTTTCGTATCTAGACTGCATTATGTTTTCTGGCCCACTTCTAATAAATAGCACCTACGCTTGGTAGATGCAACTTGGATCATATCTTTGCTGAACTAATTCTTCACGGTGACGAAGGAATGCATTTATTCGCAGCAAGCATTCACCGCCATTTCCCGTCGATACAAGGCAAAGATACATTAATTTTTAGGTTATTTTGTTATCTCAGTAGCAGAAGTAGTAGTAGATGAAGAAGAAAATTCTAGTAGCAATAGTATTAGAAAGAAGGTTCACTAGCGTTCTAGAGACTCGAGTGATCTTTATTTCGGCCTTTTTACCGGGAGGTCATAGGCCTACATATGCAAACTCACTTGATTTCAAGGTTGGCCAGTGCGTTACTACTCACAAAAAATAAAATGCAAAGCATCTAACCCTATACGGCACGTGTGAACAGACCAACTCAGCCACGCCGTTCAAGAGCGACGAAACTAAAAAAAAAAAAAATAGTGGAGATATGTAGAAGAAACCCGCGTACAGAAGATACCTGCCGTGGCCCCGCACCGGGCAGGGTGGGTGTCCCTTGAGACGGATCGCTTACCCCCAGCGGCGGCCCACAGAACAGAAGTGGAAGTGCAGGGCACTTACTTAACTCTACAGACTGACCTCAGCTGAAACTGCGGCCAGATGCAACATCTTTGTTATCGTATATAAACCACCGTTGACTTGCATAGACGGTCCGTTTCTGCTGATGAACACATTCCATATGTCACCAAAATCAGTTTGTCTGGGTTTCTTTTGAGGTCCTTGTGTTCATTGCAACCGAAGCGCTCAGCCCTATTTTAACATTTTGAGTGGGCCAGCAAGTATAGCGTAGTCTGTAGGTCGCTGGTAGTTTACTGTTTGTAAATTAAAAATATTGTGACTGCTAGCACAGTATGAGTATCATCCTCGATTGTAAGTTCTGTAGTAGAATCGTCTGGATATTGCTGAGCAATAAATCTTTCATTTAGCAGATGGAGGTTTGTTCAACTAATATGCTGGCAATAATTGCTACGCAATAAATACCAAGTGATTAAGGTACGCCAGTACCACTGGTACATTTGATCTCCTCTCATCAAGGTCAACTGCGTATAGTCAGAAGTGGCATATTGTACATATACAGTTCATATGTATGAAGTTCAAAATAAAATATGGAAGCTGTCCGGTAAAAATGTTTTCTGAAGAAGGCACTAATTAGTAGAGATGGGCACGAAGGTACCTACCTACCTGAAAGCCTCTTCTTTAAGTCGGGCTAACAGGTATATGAGACATTGCCAGCAGAAACCGTTCTTGAGCTGATGGTCAAATATATTAACGAGCGCTCAGAAACGGCCGGACGACTCAGCATTTTAGTGTACTTTTAGTTGAACATTTAGACCAGTACCTATTTTTTTTTTTTTTATTTTTGTAACAGCGTAGAGCTTCAAGTTTTTCACTCAGGTTTTGTACGCATGTGTAAATAATTGTATATTTATCACCGTGTGATTTAAGTATTTCTGTAATGCTTGCTTCAATTGGGTGCCTATTATTATCAAAAGCTCCATTGTTACCTCCGCCATGGAGGTCATGTTTTCGTCGTATCTGTCTGTCACCAAGATAGCTCAAAAAAGCTATGAACCGATTTGGACGAAATTTACAGGGATTGTTAGGTATGTTAGGAGGAGCAGATGATGAACTTTTTGTGAGTACCTATATGTCCATCCCTTTGTTTGTCTGCCTCATTTTTCTCAATGCCATAACTGAGAAAGTTATGGATGGCTTTTTATGAAATTAACATGAGTTGTTAAGTATATTCCAAAAAGTAAATGACCAAATTTTGGTGATGATCCGTTTATTCGTTCGTTTGTCACTGTTTTTATTATTATGATTGTTAGCACAATACCTCAAAAAGTAATGAATGGATCTTTACGAAATTTATAGGGGTTGTTAGTAATGTTAAATGACATAAATGATTACATTTAGGTTCAGATTGGTTTGTTCGTTTGTATGTTTGTCTTAACGTTTGTTAGCAGTATAAGTCTAAAAGTTATGAATGGATCTTCAAGAAAATTGCACAAGCTGTTATTACTATCAAAAGGCACAAATGATTAGATTTCGGAGTTTATATGAAGAAAATTATGGTTTCAGAGCCAATTTGAATTTTTTGCTACCGTTGCCTCGCATGGCGGAGGCATGCGCTCTCGTTTGGTCATGGCTTGAAAATGCTTGAGGACCGTCATAGCCTCTGTAAGACACGCTCCTCCAACGCTTTTATTGTAGACATACTTGTTATGAGTTACATACTAATGGTCCTCGTCGTTATTAAGTTACGCCAGAAGATAAATACTTACTTCAACAAAGCCCTCAGTTTCCTTCACTTGTCTTTGCGATTTTGTTCTTAGAAATATCTGTTCCTTCGTTGAGTTTCTACAAGTTTGAGCATTGTGACCTTGGAGAAAAAGTACTCGCCGTGGGAAGGAAGTAGGTACAATCTATATTACCTAGACTCAACGTAGAGGTACCAGACGCTTAAACATCGGAAGTTTGGCCGGGCAACGGCTTCCTCGCCCTTCAGCAGACAAATATTTACCTGTCGGAGGCTTCAGATTGGGACAGAGAATCAACCAACTGTGTATCAGGTAGTGGGAATAACAAAGCCTTGCTAATAAACTCAACACCCGCAGTACTTTTAAGCAATGTATCGAACTCTCGGATAAGTTTACGGCGTCTTTTTGTGGCCACGTGCGATTGATGCCGCCTTATCCGCCCGTTTTTGTGACCACCGTTTGACGTTTTTCTGATGTTAGTGATCAGTGGTGAAAATTGATCGTACCGTGATTTCTCCGAGGGCTGATCATGCGTGTGATCAAAGAGTGATTCCAGCCGTTGGACAAGCAAAAATTTAGAATTTGAAATGAAAGTTCGAGATGTTTTTGTAGTTTAAAAGATAAATTGAATGTTATCGTGATAGTAATTTTAGCTTCCAGGATCCGGATGCACAAATGCCCTGTAAAGTTACGGTAACGTAAACTGTACAGTTCCTAGAAGAAGTACCGATATCGCGGATTAGATTTTGTCACTTTCTTATACTGATATTCACAAAGTTATAATCAAATTGGTGTGAAC
>LQNS02277216.1:1597351-1615544 GCA_001587735.2 Parhyale hawaiensis | reverse complement strand
TTGTAAATTAAAAATATTGTGACTGCTAGCACAGTATGAGTATCATCCTCGATTGTAAGTTCTGTAGTAGAATCGTCTGGATATTGCTGAGCAATAAATCTTTCATTTAGCAGATGGAGGTTTGTTCAACTAATATGCTGGCAATAATTACTACGCAATAACTAGCAAGTGATTGAGGTACGCCAGTACCATTGGTACATTTGATCTCCTCTCATCAAGGTTAACAGCGTATAGTCAGAAGTGGCATATTGTACATATACAGTTCATATGTATGAAGTTGAAAATAAAATATGGAAGCTGTCCGGTAAAAATGTTTTCTGAAGAAGGCAATAATTAGTAGAGATGGGCACGAAGGTACCTACCTACCTGAAAGCCTCTTCTTTAAGTCGGGCTGATAGGTATATGAGACATTGCCAGCAGAAGCCGTTCTTGAGCTGATGGTCAAATATATTAACGAGCGCTCAGAAATGGGCCGGACGACTCAGCATTTTAATGTACTTTTAGTTGAACATTTAGACCCGTACCTATTTTTTTATTTTTGTAACAGCGTAGAGCTTCAAGTTTTTCACTCTGGTTTTGTACACATGTGTAAATAATTGTATATTTATCACCGTGTGATTCAAGTATTTCTATAATGCTTGCTTCAATTGGGTGCCTATTATTATCAAAAGCTCCTTTGTTACCTCCGCCATGGAGGTCATGTTTTCGTCGTATCTGTCTGTCACAAAGATAGCTCAAAAAAAGTTATGAAACGATTTGGACGAAATTTACAGGGATTGTTAGGTATGTTAGGAGGAGCAGATGATTAACTTTTGGTGAGTACTTATATGTCCATCCGTTTGTTTGTCTGCCTCATTTTTCTCAATGCCATAACTCAAAAAGTTATAGATGGATTTTTATGAAATTAACATGAGTTGTTAAGTATATACCATAAAGTAAATGACCAAATCTTGGTGATGATCCGTTTATTCGTTCGTTCGTTTGCCACTGTTTTTTTTTTTTGTTAGCACAATAACTAAAAAAAATAATGAATGCATCTTTACGAAATTTATAGGGGTTGTTAGTAATGTTAAATGACATAAATGATTACATTTAGGTGCAGATCGGTTTGTTCGTTTGTATGTTTGTCATAACGTTTGGTAGCAGTATAACTCAAAAAGTTATGAATGGATCTTCAAGAAAATTGCACAAGCCGTTATTACTATGAAAAGGCGCTCGGGTTTCTGCTCTGCCTTGATGTCATACCGGCATAGGATCGGACTGGCGGATTCCGACTCCTGTCCCGAGTGCCACCGCGCCTCCCATACCGTAAACCACCTGTTTGAGTGTCCCGCCCACCCTACCGCCCTCCTTCCTACCTCTCTATGGGACAGCCCTCTATCTGTGCATGACTTCTGTCTTCCCTACCTTCCTTCTCATACCTTCCGCCACACGCCCGACCCCCTCCGGAGCCGCCCCCTACGTAACTACAACAACCACAACACTATGAAAAGGCACGAATGATTAGAGTTCGGAGTTTATATGAAGAAAATTAAGGTTTCAGAGACAATTTGAATTTTTTGCTACCGTTACCTCGCATGGCGGAGGTATGCGCTCTCAGAGTGCTCTCGTTTTGTCATGGCTTGAAGATGCTTGAGGACCGTGATAGCATCTGTAAGACACGCTCCACCAACGCTTTTATTGTAGACATACTTGATATGACTTACATACTAATGGTCCTCGTCGTTATTAAGTTACGCCAGAAGATAATTACTTGCTTCAACAAAGCCCTCCGTTTCCTTCACTTTTCTTTGCGATTTCGTTCTTAGAAATATCTGTTCCTTCGTTGATTTTCTACTAAGTTTAAGCATTGTGACCTTGGAGAAAAAATAGTCGCCGTGGGAAGGAAGTAGGTACAATCAATGTATATTACCTATGACTCAACGTAGAGGTACCAGACGCTTAAACTTCAAAAGTTTGGCCGGGCAACGGCTTCCTCGCCCTTCAACAGATAAATATTCACCTGTCTGATGCTTCAGATTGGGACAGAGAATCAACCAACTGTGTATCAGGTAGTGGGAATAACAAAGCCTAGCTAATAAACTCTAAATGCGCAGTACTATTAAGCAAAGTACCAAACTCTCGGATAAGTCTATGGCGTCTTTTTGTGGCCACCGTGCGATTGATTCCGCCTTATCAGCCCGTTTTTGTGACCACTGTTTGACGTGATTCAGACGTTGGTGATCAGTGGTGAAAATTGATCGCACCGTGATTTCTCCGAGGGCTGATCATGCGTGTGATCAAAGAATTATTCCAGCCGTTGGACAAGCAAAAATTTAGAATTTGAAATGAAAGTTCGTGCTGTTTTTGTAGTTGTGATAGTAATATTGGCTTCCAGAATCCGGAAGGTGTTTACGGGACATTTCAATGCCATTGCATTTGACATGTCAAGGATCTTCTTCATGGCTATAGCGCCTAATCTAAAACAGTGAAAGAATATGACTATAAGTGTTTCAATATTAGTTATTGGTGTGAACCTCCAACCAATGTATACCTAAACAATAGACAGACTCAGCTGTTAAATAGAGAAGTAAAAATAAGAAGTTCGGTAGTTACAAGGTTGTATTCGTGCGTGCAGCTGTACAGTTACGATACTTGTAAGTTTACAAGGCGTTTGAGAATCCTGCCCTAGCATTGCCGTCTCGGTAGTGTGCAGTGTTCAAGATGCGTCATATACTGCTAGTTCACTTATGCACTGACCTCAAAATAAATCAAAATTCCCCACCATTTTCCGTGCGAATATGATGCACATCTATTTCTTGAAAATAAACCTGGCATCTCTGGTTTGTTTACAAAGTCATTGACCGGTCTTGTGCTTGTCAGTGGTCACGATGATCGTGATCACGAATATGGCCACAAAAAGGCGTAATTATTGGTCCAAGAAGTGCTAGAGCTGTGGTATGACAGTTCAGTGCACCGATATTTTTATATTTCTGCAATATTCAGTTCTAGTTTATATCATATAATTATTCAGCGGTGGCGTGTTGCGGCAAGAAAAAATTTTTTTTTTTGCCGCGTGATGAATTCTACGTCCATGTACCATATACCTGTTAATTATTGTGTTGTCCAGGCACGTTTCATCCATTCTAATAAAGGAGGGAGTATCACGTTTGCTGTTTTCGCCTGTATTATTGCACGTCCCTTTCTTCAACAGTTTGATTTTGTGACGTAGTCTAATATATCTCCTCAAGTAGTGGGATTGTTTTGTTGCACGTGCGACAGGTAAGTCGCTATCGCTACGAAGTTCTCGTGTTTACATTTCAAACCTGCCGTTTTTTCTTCTACAGAAAAGTGGAATTTCAAGGCTGTTACGCTCCATGTTAGTGTTTAATCACAGATAGTCAAGTGGGGGAAAATAGGAATGGTTTACAGTAGGAGTAAGGAATGAACTAGGATAGTTACTGCAAGAGAGGGAGTTCATTTCTTACCCCACTCGACTATACAGTATATAAAAACAATAAAACTGAATATTTACGAGATTTTGAGGCATCCAAGAGTAACGATATATTTTCCCTTTTAGATCACCACCACCACTGTGGTGGGTGGAGAGGCACTTACTGGCGGAGGTTTGCGCACCTTCAAGCCAGTGCTGGTGAAGTCGCCTGCACCCACAGAGACTTCCTACAGGCTGCACAGCTGCGCCGACGCCACCGACTCGTCGGCCCACGTGCTGAAACTTAAAAGCTCGGGTGACTGTGGCTGCAGGAAGGTGCTGGTGAAAAGGGCTGCCGCCGCTACGCGCGACGGTTCTGCTGGTTCTGCCAAACCCTACTCTCGACCTCTTGTTATTGCTAAAGGATCTGCACTGAACGACGGCAAGCTGGCCATGAGGCCAGGGTCCTGGGTCACTCTGCCTGCCACTGATCAGTGGAACTCTGGCCGCTCATTGCCTCGTAAAGTGGAGGGTGACGCACGCGCCCACTCTGGACTGAATGCGTCTGCGAAGAGCAGCATATCAGTTGATCAAAACCAGCTGTCTGAATGTTATTTGTGGGAGGACGCAAACAGTCCGACTGTCACCATTGTACCGTACTTGTAAAAATCTGCGTATCGAAAGTTTGCTTATTATACTCCAATGATGAACTGCGCACGCGGCACCTCACTGTGTATCACTGTGGTATTGTAGAAGTGTGGCTACTGTAGTTCAAGCTAGAGTTTAATTTCTTGGTTGCTTTCGAAGACTCACCATCTGGCCATGTTATCAATGAGTTGGCAGACTTTAATGATCTGGGATGTGTTCCATATTACGATACTTGATCCCTTCATATATTTTTTAAACTTAGACTTATCAGTGAAGTTTCTAGCTGGCTTATTTGCTGACGTTGAGACTGCAGTTGCTAACGTTATGGTGTCATCGATTGGGCGAGGCTTCACTTGCCTGAAGTTCTGTTTCAGGGCGTTAACCCTCACGCGATTACCCTTTGCACAAAAGAAAACTCAATCTTATTCCGTAAACTGAAGTTGACAGGTACGTATAGTTGAGTTATTCCAAGCATACGCAACACGCTGCAAAGTGGCGAGGCTAAAGATCCTGTAGGAAGCGCCGGGCAAGTGAAGTCTTGTGGCTTAGACTCATTTAGCCTTTTGCTCATAGCTTTACCTACGCACATATCATAAAGTGCTAGTCCTAGGTGAAAAGCGAATTCATGAAAGGGTTAATTGGACTTTGACGAAGCAATCGGTGACACCTCAGGTGTGCCTGAAAGTGTCCCAGTTGTAGAAGTGGCAAGTACCTGATGAATTGAGGGCATAACAAGCAAGCTTGTTATTTGATCTCGGTTTCATATCCTGCCTCAGAAATCTGCTCTGGTTGATGTTAAAGTTTGCTTTTCTGGACAAAGTGATCGTAAAAACCATGTGCCATACGAAAGTTTTTCTGCTTGAATCGGTTATCTTGGAAATGTGAAGTTTTACTGAAAAGTATAGATATATAAATATATGCGCTTCTTTTCGTGTGGTATGCTGATAAGATTTGCGTAAGAAATGTATTATATATATTTTGTATTATAACGTGCGGAAAATGCATATTAATGGCCGTTTTCGCTAGCGTTACTGACGAAACTGGTGGAGCATGTGCTCCATTTTCATGACATCCAAGACAGATTATTGCAATGACCTTGAACTAAGACATTTAAGCACTGCTATTCTAATTCTACAATAGCTGAACCAGACTTTTTTTTTACAATAGGGGCAGATATATATATATATATTTTTTTTTTCAGTTATGTACACATTGTTCATGAACATGAAGCGAAATGTTGTGGCGTTCAATATATGAAACTTTGCGTATCCGTCAACAAAAGGTATCGAACATCAGTGCTAGCTGAAAGATTGCATCAATGAACGACAATCACTTAAAAAGAAGCGAGGAGAACACTGAATATTGTTTTGTTAAATAACGGTTGAATTTTCCACAGCCGCCACATGCAAGTTTCTATTAAATATGACACTCAGATTTTAGGGATGTAGTCTGTGTAATACAACTTGGTGTTAATCTACGTTCTGTAATAACTGAAGTTGCACCTTTTAGCATACTGTATTATATAAGCACTAGTGGACCCGCGCATTAAAAAATTCACGCAATAATCGATATGTTTTTATTAGTATTGGCCGTTGCGGAATCTTCTCTTCTCTGGCTTTCTTTATTATCTTCTATGATTCTTTGTCGTGCTTTCAACCTTAGGGCTTTTTCTTTTCTCTGACTTGTTTCCTCATTTTCCCGCTGAAGCTGCAGCAGCTCTTATTCATTTCTGTAACCTTTCTGGTTCAAATCATTCGTGACTGTCGCATACACGATTCATCTCTCTCCATGCATTCGTAAAACGTCTTAGATCTTGAGACTGTGGTAGTCTCTTACTACTTATACGTTCCCTATCTTCCTTCTCGATTAGGCGTGCGTCTTCAATAGTGAGAGCGGCAGAAGAAAATCTCGAGTAACACACTGCAATAAACTTTAATTCAACTCCAACCAGCTTGTATGCATGTCGGCGCTCCGTAGCCAAGATACAGTCTTGCGAACTTAAATACCTGCTTTCCTGAAATTTTGGGCTATGGAACAAAATTCGCACCTTCAGAGTACGACAGTGTGAGGGATGATATGCTTGGTATGGGGCTGAAGGAGCACATGGCAATGGACAGAAATACATGGAATAGCAAATCTGCTTCAGCGACCCCTCCCTTTGAACAGGAATAATACTGCTGTAAAAGAAGTGAAGCTAGAAGAAATAGTTGTCTACTGCCCGTGAAAAATCACCACCTCCAGAGCACCTCGTTGACCATCTGCTGAATGTATACGACGTGACTCTAGAGAAAAAAAGTTACAGAATCTGACTCCAGAAGCTACATACATGGTGTTCCGATTTCAAGAAGTGTTTCAAGCGAGAAGTGTTTTCAGATAAAGGGATATGGATCAGCCATCGCCAGTCCTTCTGTAACCTGGTCATCAATTTACAAAATTTGCAACCTGGTTGATTTTTCGCCTATTACCTTCAAAGCGGACACGAAATAAAATGCACGAAGCGTTTTATTTAAGCATTACTATACTGAAAAATCGTGATTATTTCCTGATATAAGAATTTTGAAAGTTTGGGATTTTTCCAAAAACAAAATTGGTTCCAATAAAAATTATTTTTACAGCTTAGCTAGCGTACATACGAAACACTTAAGTTATCAACATCGCATTTTCTGAATTCAATTACTCTTACGAAGACGTTAAGTTTGAGTGCATAACTGAAATTCTTCTGCTTTCTATAGTGATCTACTGTAGTGAATTCGTTTTCGGAGACCGTACGAAATCAAAGCAAAATAAAAACTCTTATTTGATATGTGGAAAATAACCATCGGGTTGTTTCGAGCTCAGTGCTCGATTCTGTAGCGTTCATCTCCCAACCGCGACCCATTTTCTACTGACACAAAAAAAAAACTGCGGATTCTATTTTGCTTTGGAGAACAGCTAATGATTTACAGTCTGAACTAGACGTCGACTTTCGAACAAATTTCACTCTCTATCATAAGCCTACCAATACGCTGACACAACCCTACGTTGCTCTGGCTGTATCAACTCGCCGGCTCTTTCTTTGGTGCGAATACAAAAGTGAAAAGTACCCTTGTTGCGAAAATAAAACAGCCCGAGTATAATAGTTGATACCATAAGGACCAAATGAAACAACTGCTCCTCGTAGAAATGGAATAGATTGAAACCTTTGTCAAGTACGATGGTCTTCAGAGGGCGGACTCTGAAGTGCCGGGGTTTAAAATTTTGAACAATGCTTCCTCAACAAGAATGGAAGTTTCGGTTAAGAGTCGCTAGCTAATAATAACGCCACACGGGGGCTTACGACTTGGCACAAGCAAATGTTTTTGGAAAATGCAGAATGGCTGACACGCAGATCTGAAGTAAAGATAAAAGGTCGCAATTACGGGACTACAGAATATTACAGACGAGCTTATTTGCAATAACAAAGTAGTTGATTAAATTATTGAAATGTATTTAATAATTAATTTTATAAAGAATCTTTCGCTTTTTAAAAACTGCGATTGCAACTTTGTGCATCTTCTCTCAAGTTGATCTTGCATTATGTTTCTGTTGTGGCGTTTGCTGGAACCGTGACGACTTGTTGACATAACGCGCTCTCGCGCGGCGGCTCAGACTTTGAAAGACATAATATCCTTTGTTTTCTAAACTGCTGTTCGAGTCGTAATGGATGTGTGCCGTGTAAAAAGATTTCGCCCAATGCAACGTTAGTTTAAGTAAATATAGGCAGAGCAATTGCATTTACCGTGTAAGGGCTTGGTAAGAATAAGTAAAGCCTTCGAAATCTTGTGTAAGCTTAAATGAGGTAATTATTTTTCCGCCTAGCGTACCAGTGATTTTGGAGCAAACTGGGATAATAAATGGTGAAAATTTACCTGGTGTTTAATTGCACGCAGCGCCTTCAGAACCTCGACGATCGAGGTCTGCCGGTGTATTTGGAGTCGCGGTGAACCTGCTTGCCTTGTTTCTTCCTTCTGTCTTTCTTTTGGCGAATTCTTTCTCGCACCGCCGCTAGTGTTCGGACGCCTTTCTTCAGCTGCAATCTGTAATACAGACGAGGTAATATCATATTGATTAGCTTGAGCCTCTGTTTCCACAGCAGAAAATTTGTTAAGCCCGTTGCCCACTTACGGACTTTCGCAAGCGCTAGCAGCCTGGAGCCAACACAACTTATCCCTTGCCGCGGCCGCAGCTTGCGTAAAATTAAGTAGGCCTATATAAAAAATTGTTGGAAATCTAACCCGTCACAGCAATTTTTACACCACAGCAAGTGCCAATTGCCGCTCCCAGTTATGAGCAGAGTTAATCCACAGATTCACGTCTCTGGAATTACAGCACAATGTTCACAGACCTCTCGCTGAAGCCACGACTACGCAGTCGAATCAGCTGCGTTGGCTCTAGGCTGCTAACGCCCAGCGACTGACGTTAAGTGAGCACAGAGCTCAACAGAGCAGGGAAGAAACGAGGTAGATAAAAGCATGTCGGTGGATAGAAACGTGATACCAAAGTGTTATATAACACAGGATCAACAACAGCAAAGTCAGGAAAAAAAAAGAAAAGAAGAGAATAAAGCATCAGTAGGAATATGAAACACGGAAGCAAGTAAAGCGGGCACGAAGGAAAGACGTCCCGAAGACATGGCTATGGTAACCTTTGGGTCCTCCCTCCTCTGGAGGCGTCGTTCAAGGCCAGATAACAGAACAAATACGGTAGGTATATTGCAGAAACAACTGCCATAGAAGACTTAACATCGGAAAAATGGGTAATATTTCTCAAATAGGTTTGCTCATCTTACGTAATTGGCAACCGCGCCTCCAACGACACCCCCCCCCCCTTTTTTTTTTGGCACTTTAGCTATAGATCAAGACGTCCCGCTTTCGTGCCCACTTTGGTTCCTTCCAGCTTTGTGCTTCTTTGTTCCGTTCTTAAAAGTCTTTGGAGACTTGTTGCTCGCAGGGGCGTTGATCAGGTGTAGGAACACCCTCGTGCACAGGTGCTCAGTTTCTATAAACATACGTTTTAAGCGTCCCTTTTCGGCGCGAGGCGGGTGTTATGCCTGCGGCGCTACTAACCAAAATAATATGCATCCTTTTCTCTCTCTCTCCCCCACTACAATCAAACACCTCTGCAGTTATTGCCATTGGAGGGTTTAAACTTACACATTACTTAAAAATTGACTTCCACTTGCTAACAAACGATGGGCACCAATGTAAGAAAACTTGACACGCGAGTAGCAGATGCTGAGAAGGTAAAATTTGCAGGATGAGCATCAAGGATTGCCGTGGTTTTCAAATGGGACTCGGAACCTCGCGTAACACTGATAAACCAAATGATTAGGAGTGTTGACCCTATTATGATAACTTAAAAGTTTGTTTGTTGTTACAGAAATAGTCTAGTCTTGAGACGTCCTCAATGAACGACACGTCACAGGTCAAGTGAAACCAGCAAACATGTCAAACGTAATATGAAATAGCTAATAATAATTTTGAGCTAGAATTTGAAAATTTGCGCATTTGTAATAAATTTCAAACAAAAAGAGCACTGACTTTACAAACGAGTGGAGCCAAACGTGTGTAACTTCTGTGAAATTGCAGCATGTTTTCAGAAAAATCATTAGGAAATACCGAAGTACAATGTATATTATTTAGCAAAATGGAAGTGCCTCATGGACAAGATCCTGACCCAATGCTGATTGAGTGCCGAGCTATGACCGCATCAACGGAAGCAAACCTCCGCGAGCAATGAATTGACAAACCGTGGCACCCTCACCTGCTGACACACGTCTAGACAAAAATGCATGAGATATGAGCTAACCCCATCATTAGCTTTGACTAGTCCGGGACTGCAGTCATAAGGGTTATAGTGTGACCATTTTATCAAGGCAGTTCGGTAGTGGTCGAATTCCTTTTTAGCTTCGCCAATTCTAAGGGTATTTCTGAGATTTCGTTCGGCCTATATCTTAGCCCCGCCCACTACCTCAATCTCAGAAATACCCTTAGCATTGGCACCGTTAAAGATGAATTTGACCACGACCGAACTTCCTTGACAAAATGGCCAGACTACAGTTATTTACAAAAGTTTTTACTCTTGAGCTTCAGGCGATCTCAAGAGTAACTAGAACGCCTCGTGGCGTATGACCATCACCCGCTGTGTTTGCAAATGTCATCGTCGTCATTTTTGATGGCAGCTGTCCCTTGTTTTTCCCTCTCTTAGATCGCCGTTGTTGTGGAAACGGAGGCGTAAACTATTCTCTATAATAATAACAAAAGAAAAATAGAGCGTCTCATGGCGTAAGACAATCTGCCGTGATAGAGGCAAATTCAATGCCGTCACTTTTGATAGTCAGCTAGGCCTAATTTTTTTTGGCATGGGTCACATTTAGGGCAACGCACAAAACTCCATACAAAAAATTATGAAGATTGCTCAACTCCTTCCACCTGTTTTTGGGTGAACAAATTTATATACGGTATATACTTCAACGAAACATTATCACCTCTCTCACTTCGTTCGCGGGTGAGAATCAGTTATGGGTCCCCGAGTGAAACTCGATCCAAAATTAGCGAATGAGTAAATACGTTGTTCTAGACTCCCTAAACACAATTAAGGTGATTTGAAAGAACAAATGGAACGGACATGTAGTATGACAATAGTTATAAACATGGAATCCATGAATGAGGGCGTGCCCACACAAGATCAGCAAATCAAGAAAAAAAAAGAATAACACAATGCTACGGTATGTAATGTTCTCCTAGTTCAAGCCTTCCTAACCACAGAGCACAGTGTGATTCAAAGAGAGGAAGGAAGAAGGGACATAAAGAATGTCAACAGAAATGTGGAACCCACGCACGAGTCAACGCGCATGGGAAAAGCAAGTCGGGAAAGAAGAGGAAGAACAGAACAAAGCGTCATCAGTAGGAATACGAAAATGGAAAGAAGTGGGAAGGAAGTACAGTGGGCACGAAAGACAGACGTCCCGAAGGTCCTGGCTAAGTAAGCTATAGTGTTCCCCGATGGTGCTGCTCCCCATAACCCCCACAACATACAATGGGCGACAAACATACGCAGTTACCGACATTTCGTAAGATTATTATTATTCTTATATTAGTATTGTCCCTCTATTTCCAAATCTAATACGATCAATAGCGATCTAAGATCATTTATTTGGTTTACAGCCGGAACCACAACGTTGTGCTCAGGCGGCAAGAGATGAAGGACGAAAAGAGAAGAAGACAGAAGTGCCCGACAAGTTCCAGAAGAAATGAACTCTGAGGGCTAAGGAGCTACTGCGATAGCAAGGCTATGTTCGATTGGGAGCCAAAATTAATCCTTCGTGGCTCGACTGGTCCGAACCGTGAAGCAGAAGCTTTGGCTTTACCACTTTGAATGACGCTGCGTGAGTTAGAAGCAACGCGATTGCACTGAGCCTGCTGACAACTCAGTTCTTTGCAAGAAGATTGAATTTCTGCAAGTGAAAGTCACGACACCTGCCGGACAGTTTCGATCAAGTCAGGCAAGGAAGGTTTAGTTTTGGCGCCCAATTGAACATGCCTCGTCACACAGCTCCTGACACTCACTTGCGTCTGTTAGACCGACTTGTTAGTTCAGCCAGCAGGCTGTGCGCTGATAATGATCTGGTGAACCTGTCCCACAGGAGAAGAGTAGCTGAGCTATGTAGTTTCATAAGGTGTACAATAATGAGAGGTATTGGTTGTATTCTTCTCTCCCTGCCCTCATGGTTTTTAGGAGAGAGACTCGTGCTGCGTGCGGGGCCCACTCTTTCACTTTGGAGGCTGTCATATGTCGAACTAATCAGTTCTGTCGGTGCTTCGTGCCCTGGTCAGCTGAAGTTTGGAATTTGTTGCCGGCATCGGCTTTTGGTCGTGTTGGCCTGCAGGCTTTTAAGTCGGCTGTAAATGGTTTTTTGTGCTGGATTTCCTTTAGCAGCGTTTTGGGCTTCCCGGTGTTGCAAATGCTTCATTTGGGTTGTATTACCTGTCCGTGGGAGCTCAAGCGTGAAGTTTTAATAATAATAATAAGAAACATTACGTACCTTCTGNGAGGTTTCGGAGAGCTCTCCGGAGACCTCCTACTCCTTAAAATTTTCTCCTTTTTCTCCAGTTCCTGCAAGTTTCTGAACCCTGCTCTGACCTTACACCGAGGTTATCCTAATAGAACGTTTCTCGGTCACTGTACAGCTACATAAACATAAGCGGTTACCGACGTTTCGTAAGATTATTATTATTTTTATACTGGTATTGTCCCGCTATTTCCGAATCTAAGACGATCAATAGCGATCTAAGATGATTTACCCGGCTTACAGCCTGAACCACAACGTTGTGCTCAGGCGGCAAGAGATGAAGGACGAAAAGAGAAGAAGACAGAAGAAAGAAGCGCCCGCCAAGTCCCAGAAGAGATGAACTCTGAGGGCTGAGGAGCTACTGCGATATCAAGGGTACCGTATGTTCGATTGGGCGCCAAAATTAATCCTTTGTGGCTTGACTGGTCCGAACCGTCAAGCAGAAGCTTTGGCTTTACCCCTTTGAATGGCGCTGCATGTGTTAGAAGCAACGCGATTGCACTGAGCCTGCTGACAACTCAGTGCTATGCAGGAGGATTGAATTTCAGGGCAACCGATTAGAGGCTAATGCCTGAAACTCAGTTCAGCAAGTGAAAGCCACGACACCGGCCGGACAGTTTCGATCAAGTCAGGCCAGGAAGGTTTAGTTTTGGCGCCCAGTCAAACACGTCCCGCCACACAAAGAAAATGAGAAACATTACGTACCTTCTGTTAAAGGCTGCCTCCTGTACGCTCTCGTCCTGGAGCCCCTGGGGTAAAGGAGCCGTCCCACCACACATGAGCACGAGGTAGAGCTTCTTTGCTTTAGTTGAATTGGGATAGTCGACAACAACACCACCCGAGAAGCCTGCTTTTGTTGCCTGCTTCACTATCAGTGACACTTGTTGGTCGTTTTCGGGATAAAATTGGAACACAGCTCTACTGCCACGACTCTAAAGAAAATAATAATAATTTTCTCAGAATGGATGAACATAAGGAAGCAACTATATAGCAAATACAGACATACACGGAAAATCATTATATAAACAATGTTTCATTTTTTTTTCTTGAAAAAAATGCCAAATGACATCTCTACAATACTAGCACAAAAAGTAAAAAATAGACTTTCATATTCTCAGCATTGAATGAGTTATTGGTTAAGTAGGTAGCAACATGTCATTGCAAATGCCAATAAGTCAACATAAACCATATGCATGGACACAAGCACAATTTCGGTACTGAAGCATTACATTGATAAGGGTAACAAGAGGCGTGTTTCGTTCGACTTGGATGAATGTAGGTACAACAGTGGCAGCAAACAAATTGAATATGGCTATCACACCAATGGCACATAAACTAAATATTGAAGTATCTCTCTCATCAAACAAAAACAATTCTGATCAATCACGCCTAATTACTGTAGCTACAACTCAATACTTACAAGACAAGCAAAGAGAGTTCTAAATAAAATTGATAGCCTTCTCTGAGGTACGTGTTCTTTCTTATCGGCATTGCATAGCCACTGCAGTGCAGAGATACTTATGGCACCGTCGAACATGGCAGGTCGGAAAGGTATGCCATGCCCAAGGTCCGCCAGCAACATATCTCCTTCTACTTCCCGCTCGGTGGCAATATCTGAAATAAATGCAGTAACTTATACCTCAAAATACGCATATAAAATTGGCCATAACAATGTAATATTTTTTTTTATTGTTTAAACAAAGTAGGAGAGTGTGACATAACATCCAAAGATGTGTAGGTATAAGTAGTGATAACTGATACCAAAATTTATCAGTCTCAGGGAATATCAGCTGTGCACTGACTAAGAACATTCACTAGTAATCCATGCAACTCCCATATCAGAGTGAATAAATTTCGCACCATAATAAATGTGAACTTTGCAAATAAATTTTTATCAAATAATTCCTTCCATTTATATTGTACCACATCAGTAACTATTCAACACATAAAAATTAATCACTTAGTAATATGTCATCCATTAATCCAAGAGTATTAAAAAAAACACACACGTGCACACCAGAGCATTTCTTACCTAACATAGCTTTAGAGATGTCCATTCCTACCCAATAATGTCCTTGCTCCGTGATGGCCTCTCCAGACAGACCAGACCCACAGCCAAGATCCAGAATGAGAGAGGGCTGGTCAGGTGGGAGTGCAAGCAACTCCAGAGCCCTCACACTGCACTCACTCTGGACGTCCATTATCCTAGTACTGAAAATAAAAAGTACCATAAAGGTGACTGCACCTCTGCTGGGAAACCAACAAGCACTGATTCATGTCGAAGGTACAGGCCAACTGGCCCTTGTAGAGTGTACAGCTTCATTACAATAAAAATTTCGTCATTTTAGAGGTGGTAAGCGTATTAGCTACTGCTAAGCCTCTGCCAAATGTAGTGGAACTTCTCTTATAGAGCCTAGCCCATTTCTAAATGGTAAATGAAACACCCGTTAACTGTTAAACAAAACTGTTTTCATAGCAAGGAAGACAGAATGGACTTCAAAGCAGATCCTTTTAGCCAATGCAAGCTATTCCTTGTTAAGGTAAGCAACTTTTTGCTAGTTTGGTGCATCACAATAATGGGAGGTAGGTAGGTATTTCTTGAGCACAGTTCCACCAAGTATGTACATATTTTTAACAAAATTTCAACAAATTTAAGGTTGCCAGCTAGCCTACACCTCCACAGTTGTGCAATGAATCTCTACAAACTTTAAAAACATTTTGGATGTAAATAATGGCATGGCCGAGTTGAAAGGAAATTAAGTAGGTAGTCTGGCTCTAACTCCTGTGATCGGCAGTGGTGTGATTCTAACTCTCCATTCACCTACACATTTTCCAACTCAACATGATCATCAAAAATGCAAAATTATTCTGACTTTGATTGCAGGAACCAGAATGTGTCCAATTATACAAATCTGACAAGAAAGTAGCTCTTACATAAACACTGCAAGCAATAAATGTTACTGACTACTGCTAGTCTCCAGATAAGGCATAAAGACAGGATGAAGCCTTAAACATAGGCTATTACAAGTTTTACTGTAGTAGTAGTAGCTATCTGGCTGTAACTTTTTTTTTTCTGTAGGCTACATGCAACACAACCTCAACTCATTGTATTACATACATCATTCATTCTAATCAACAATCCAGAATTCATATCACACTAATACACAAACAAAATGAGTGGTCATAAATAGGTAGTTCTACTGCTAGACCTTCAAGAGATATAGTTACCATATATAGGTAGTTATGTGTATGTGTGACCATAATTAATAACATACAGAACATGATTGAAAAGGTAGCTACCTATCTCTACACACTAAACAAGTATGGTAGGTAGCTCCTAGCAAGTGAAAAAAATACATAGGTCTAGCTACCTGTAGTTACAAACCTAAGATGAATAAACTTACTTCTGTGTATATTTGCGGGCTTCCTCTTCATTATAAAACTGTAAAAGAAAAACAAAACATTAAAAGCTAGCCATATACAATCCATGACAAGTGACAACTAGCTACCTACTAACTTCAACATAGAAAGAAGCTCAGTCAAGTGCAAAGCTGGGGCTCTAGCTTTAGCTATACAATGGTTGTTCCACAAGTACCTACCTAATGCCTCAAGTTTAATAACTAAAATAATTGCAGAGCTACGAAGATGCAAGTGGTGCCATTACAATCAGTGACCTTAGTGATCCAGAATTTATTTTTCTATGGTGACACCACCATTCTTAACGAACTTTTGCCAGCAATGAACGAGAGCCTTGATGTCTCGGTCGTAAAGGTCGGTGCCCGTCGAGGCGGTCATTTTTCATCACTGCAATTACGGCAATGTTGTCAAGGAAACGCAGTTGAGTAGCTAAATGCTGCCTACACAACACGTTCTTCAGAGGTCCGAACAAGTGGGAGTCTGACGGTGCCGGATCGGGACAGTTGGGATGAGACAGCACTGTTCAGCCAAACTTTGTCAAACATTCCATGGTCTTCAAACTAGTGTACGGCGTGGCGTTGTAGTGCTGCAAATGATTGCAGGTGTTACGGATTGGTACCTACGTTCAGCTTAAGATGAGCTAATCTGAGTACAGTAGCTTTTTTAATTGCCCCAAACATAAATCAGAAACCAAACTTGGGATTGAACATTATCGATTAGGTTGTCAGCATTACATGCATATATTTAGCAACATTACTGACATTTTTAGGACAACACATTGGCCGACGAGGATGATATTGCATTGCAAAAGGAAAGGTTCTCCCACAAAAAATCAGTGACAACAAAAGCAATAAGTGAGGAAAGAAGAACAGAAGCATCATTAGCGGAAGATTAAAAAACTACAGTAGTAGGAAAACAAATTTGACAAGAACGAAAGAGGCGTGGCAAGGTTTGGCGAAGGGTCAATTCACAACCATGAACAGTGGGGCTAAGCACATGACACAACTATATAGCAACATATTCACAGCATGAGCAAATAGCTGTGCTTACCTACTACTCATACTGATGCTAGCTACCTACATGCCAAGGAACTTTAGTAGCTGGGTACTTACTACATCAGGAGGAGACTGATGCTCAGGTCTTCTAGCTGTCATTTTCCCCATGGTGAATCAGTCAACTGTTGCAATAGTTAGCATAAAATATAGGTGGCTATAGCTAGCTAATGACTCAGTTAAATTTTCACTGTAACAAACACTTTGAAATTAGAATGGGTAGCTACACAAAATTAACATACTGGTACACAAAAAGTTATAGGCTATATATCAATACAAATATATAGGTACCAGCTCATAAAATCCCATTTCCTTACATTAACAACCAAGACTATTAATACCTAACCAAAATCAAACGTAATGGCAGAGATTCCTAAATGCCTTGCAAAGATTCCTTCAGTTGTTGGATATATATAGTGGTAGCTAAATATTAAACAGCTACATTTAAATTTCAAGTAGAATGTACCAAGATCTTCCTGAAAATGCAAAGAAAACAAAATGCATTGTGACAACAGCTGTCAGCCTGAAGGTCACAAATTCCTAGTAAATAATTGACTGAAAACCAAACTAAGAAGTGCGCTAAAAATATGGTAGGTACCGTGCCGGTGGCTGGAATTGAAAGGTTTTTATATTCAACATCAAATTATACACTAGCCTTACTCTAAATGCATAAAGTTAGGCATGCTAAAGGTGTCCCGTGGTCCCTACTAAAGACTGCTTACCTTAAAGTTTTCCAGTTTTCTGATCTTCACCTCCAAAATTGATGCTTAATGCATTTTCTATTTCATATCTGCATGAGGGCGTGTTTGAGAGGTAGCTACCTATAAAAAAAAAGGAGTTTGGGGCTGAAGATCAGCAAAGTGGAAAACTTTGTTGTAAGCATTATTTAGTAGTGACGATGGGACACCTTTTGCATGCTTCACTTCAACAATTTGGGGTAAAGTAAGTGCATGACTTCGTGTTAAACATAAGAAACCTTTCAATTCCAGCACCATGACAGAGGAAATTGAAAAAAAAATCAATAAATTGTAAAGAGCAGCTTAACAGATTCTGTTTTATGAAATAAGAAGAAGTTAATAGTAAACATGTAATTTATGACCAATTAAGGAATTATTTTTATAAATACAGTTATCTGCTATACTTATGTTTAAATGACATTTCAAACACCCACTGACCCTTTCAAACTCGTATAGTAATAGGAATTTTTACTAGTGCTTCAGTGGCACACTGCCTATATCGTGCTAAGCTATTCCTGTGTTTAACCTCAGGCTCATGTGCTGCTAGGGCATGAAATATGTCTAATTTTGTATTAGAAAATAGTAGTAGGGAGAAGATTATTATTATTATTAATTTTACAAATAGTAGTTACTATATGTAATTCACAAAGAAAAGGGTAGAGCCATAATTGTTGATAGCATTTATTGTAATAGATTCATCACAGTTTGTGATAGAGGTCACATCTCCTTTCAAATTCATCCAATCAACTAAATCAGTAATAGCTCCCTTTCTTTGAAAGTAGCCCTTTTGGGTAGCTAGTTATTTTCAGAAATTGCAATGGTTGCAGTGAACATTAAA
>LQNS02277216.1:1490406-1503138 GCA_001587735.2 Parhyale hawaiensis | reverse complement strand
AAGTGCGCTATAGCTTGATAAATAGGAATTTGCGACAAAATGTATATTCCCATAAATTCTCTTCAATTGACTCTATAAAATTACTGAAGACAACCTAGCATACCAATGTTATTTTCACTGCGAAAACCAAGGATTTGCGACGAAAATGTTATTCATGTAAATTATCTTAAATTGACCCAATTTACATAGCAAACATAATGAAAATCATTTGTAAGTGAAAGTAACATAATACCGGAACAGGCGTCTCTTGTCAGTGATGGCACCACTGAATAATTTGGCAATAATAGGATAATTTTGCATATGGGAAAACGCCCAATAATATGCTAATTTAAAATCCTACATATGCCATAGAGATGACGGTGCAGCATCATTAACCCTTTAAAATCTTGCTTTCCACTAATCGCATAGCTACCTGTTGAAGATGTGGCGCATCACCGATCTGCCGAGCTCATATCGGCATTATTGCCCTTTCACTAACTGCGGGGCATGGACCGGAAGAGCTGTCAAGTGCTAAAGAGGACAACGTCAATTGCTGGAAACATATTAACAAAAACAATCTTCATGGGCACTTGGGCTAAATTAGTCCCTTTGAACTATGAGTTATACATATTTACTTGAACTTTGACACACGAAAGATGCGTGTTCAAGTTTTTGTAAGAACTTGTAGTCATGTTGGGATTATAGATACAACAATGTTATCAATGTATTAAAGATTGCTTGTGCACGATCAAGATCTCACATGCAGTGTCGTTAACCCTTTTGAATATCACTTCCTATCAACCGTGGACCATTGCTTAATTTTCTTTAGCCAAGGACTCCATCTATCACGGCAAAGCTTGAGCTATTCATATTCAACGTGATCACGGTGTCCCCTGGGCCCTGTGCCAGGTAAGTAGGTATATGGTGTAGCTTCATGCTACTGCTACAATGTACCGGAGCACACAGACACACCCATGTTCATACGTTTTCTGCTCATTTGTAATCGACCTCTTTACAAAGGCGCAAGTGTGGATGCATTGTAACCTGAATCTCACTCCCTTGTAATAATTCTTATTCCTTTGTAACATAAACCAGAATTGTTTGTAACTATCTGCCTTTTTGTAACACAGTTTATTACTTACTTAGCACAACACACGCTCAGGCAGTTTTAGCATCCCGTACTACTAAAAATGTCGGACCGGAACCTGTCCAGGGGAGTCTGAATGTACCGAAACACACAGACAAACAGAGAGACACAGCAATAACGTTCGGCCCTCACTCTGAAAGTTGCAATGAAAGTGGTGGCCAAGCTACATTTTTTGTCCCCATGCTTCCTTTTTTTGCTCTTCAAATAGCGGTCGTTCCCTTGCTACATTTGTCGTCCCCATGCTACCGTACTCGCCCTTCTTCGCAGGGTGCAAAGAAAAAGCCTAATATGTTTCCTAAACACCCACAAAAAAATAATCTATAATTGGACATTTCTCACAAGCGTCTAGCCGCCGCACAGTCTCCGTCACTGCAGGTGCATCTCTTTTGGGCCCCTTACCCTAATGGGGAACAGCACCCCAAGCAAACGTCTTGGATGAGCTATCTACTTTGGCTTTTGAGACATCTTGTTTCTGTGCCCACTTTACTTCCTTCTAGCTATTTATAATTTTCATACTCCTACTGATGATGCTCTCTGCTGTTCCAGAGCAGTGCTGCCCCCTGGTTCTGTATACATATTATGGCAAAATGCATTTTCTTGACAATGTGTTTAGCATTGTCTGCATTTTCGATAATATGAAAACATTGTAGCTCACTAATGGCATCGACTGTGCTTTTAAACTATGGGAAAACATAAAGCACATCATAATTAGTCTATGTTTTTTGCAAGTTTATACGGAGTTAAGGTATTTTCTAGATTATACCACTTAGTCCATTTAGTTTTAGGTACCCATATGTTTTTTTATGTATTTTCACTGTATATTTTTGATTCCTTATTATATTTGTAAATGTTTATATGTAGCTATTATATTTAGCTAGTTACTATATAGGTATTATCTTGAATTGATTTGAATCTTCACTGAGTAGCTACCTACTTTAGACTACCTATGGGTAGGTATCATATTTCTGTGTTGTAACTATCTTTTCTATGTATGACTGGAATAAGCACATGCAATGAGTTTATTTGTCTTTCTCAAGTCTGCCATTTTTATGTGCGAATTTTGCAGAAGTATGGATGCTGACCTTTATGATGAATTTGGCAACTACATGGGACCTGATCTTGATAGTGATGAAGAGGAAGAAGAAGGCATAGAAGATGGATTAGAAGATGATGATCCTGACATGAATGGGTAAAGCAACCTAACCTTTGTAATACCTAAGTTTAAAATCCCCTTCCCAATGTTCTTGGTGTAAGATCTTCATCTTTACTCTAATGTTCCAGCAGTTCCTTTGCTGACACAGTGAGGTAACTCCGCTAAATTACTGACGACGTTACTGTATACCTGAAATATAGGCTTATATGCATTGTGGCTCCAGGTTGTGATTATTACCGTAGTGCAATAATTCACCCCAAACATTGTAGTGAAATCACCCCGTTATGTACCGAGACGTCCATCGCACTGTTTTCTTTTATTTAACTTACTTCGAAAGAATGTACCTCTTTGGTGACGTGCCTTCAATGGGATTTTTGAGAGAGTCATTAATAAAGCTCAAATAACAACCTTAAGCCAGCTGTTTAAAGATTGTCTTGACAAACATATTGAGAGCCACCCTCCTCACCCAAGAACCCCTTCAGGAATCACAAACTCTTAATGGGTAAAGCTTCAGAGGCCACCTTCATCTGTAGTTAATCGTTTGTCTTCCACCCCAATTAGGACCTAACTTGACGTCTTGCATGATCGTCTCTTTGGCTGAGCTTTTCTTCCATTTTCTTCTTTCTTTCCTCAGTCGTCTAAATGATACTGGCCCTCAGGGGTATATTCTGACAGGCTCTTATCCTGTCGCAATATATATGAGCCTTGCAAATCTAAGGGTTGTCCCGAGTGCTTTCTCTGCTGGGGATGTTGCAGCTGGCCGCAGTTCCTGCTGAGAAGGTTAATTTTGTAAAGTTAGGTAGGCTCTTTATTTTTCCCTTCTTGTTCCGTGTGGTGGGCTGTCAATCGAGATTCTTTCGTGTGGAACGCCACAAAAGGGTACATCCACTCGAGTGTCTTTTTCTATTCTTTGCGTTTTTTCCTGCCAGTAGTAGCGCCCTGAGCCAACTTGTACTATAGTTATGACAGAGGAGAGCCGATGTCGAGATAAGATATTCCTACTCGAGCCTCTTGGCCGACTAGCATCACTGTGCAGATCGCCCTTTGGCGGAAATGGTTGTTAAACTAATCATTTAATAATAATAAATGATACTGACATTATGCCAATAGCTCATAGAGGGCCGGGGCATGATTCCCAGCGACTTTCTGGAAATGGGCCAATTGGTCTATAGTTATACTGTCACCTATCTAATCTGTATATATGAACCATATCCATAATTCTTTGTCTGTTAAATTGCCATTTTTGTGGCTACTAAGGCTTAGGCTATTAAATATAAAATAATAATAAATGCTTTGTGCTTATTGTACGATCCCCACAGTATTGATGATGCTGAGGAAGTTGATGATGAAGGCGTTACTTCACAAGCCGTTGTACTGCATGAAGATAAGCAGTATTATCCAGCCCCTCAGGATGTTTATGGACCTGACGTTGAGACTGTTGTGCATGAAGAAGATGCCCAGCCCCTCACACAGCCAATCATTCAAGTAAGAACTAGGTCACCACTCACCAGTAGGGAGTATATATTTGTGGAATGACCGTTGCTAGGTGTTAAGTTCAGAGAATGAATCTGTAATATATTCAGGTTTTAGTAATGTGTTTACGTTTGTTATGTATTTACATCAGTGTGGTATCCTCTTGTATTGTGAGTATTTACTTCCGTGCGTAGATGAATTCTAGTTGAGTTCATCACTGTACTTGATTGTGAGAGTTCACTTCAATGCAGAATAATGTTATCAGGCTACAGTGCTAGATGGTAAAGGAGCGTCATTAAGATCTTCTTGTTTATTTACATCTTAATATACAAGACTTAGAAGATATGATCCAATAATAAGTAGCAAGCATGCTACTTCAATAATACATGCAGACTACAGGGTACAAGGTCTACATCTGAATAAGTGCTACAAGCATAATGCTGTAGACAATGTTAGTACTGTAAGGCTAAGTACCGAATTATCTGACGCTTGACAGCACAAGCGCCTTAAATATCAGTCATTTGGAAGGCCGGCAGCTTCCGCCTAATGTTTATGACTATGAGACTAAGAAATACCTCCAAAACTCTGGTTACAGGTTTTGACAGGCAACTTTTACTGATAGAGGTTCCGGCCGGAAAGTCCCTAATAATCTTGGCTGCCACACACATTAGCAATGCTGGTAAGCAAGCACATTTTGTAAGGTGTCATGAACGATCATTTACGTTCTTTATTTTAGAGATTCTGACCTGAAGACGGTGGCTACATCCGCCAAACATGAACTCGCCTGATACAAAGAATGTGTCTATACATTTGCATGTTAAGGCTAACATATTAGAATGTGTATGTGCGAAACGCATGTATAACAAAATATTTAAATAGGTACCTAGTGTCTGAATTTGTTGACTGAGAGCTATGGAAAATTTTGAGCAGAAGACCATAAACGAAAGCGAGATTTGTCAATGGATTTTTGGATTCCTGCTCTTAGTGGAATGCGCTGTTGATCCTTCTAAATTTGTGGAGTTTTCGCTATTTGTCACTGTCGTTTTTTCCTGCTGTTCATGACTTAATGCAATTATTCATTTTGCTGGTCCTCTACATGCTTTTGGAAAGTAGCTACATTGTTTGAATACTTCAAACTGTTGGTGTATCTTGTGAAGTGTTGTCAAAAATTGAACTTTCATGTTTGTTATTGTAGCATAACCATCTAAGTGTAATACATATTATAGCTACAATATCTACAGGCATGGTTTTTATCACATGTATTAAAGTTATAGCAAATAGCTATAGAAGGATTTGCGCAGTAGCATAGACCAAATTTAAATCCATCTTCTGAGTCAAACCAGTGTCTGACTTTTATCTGAGACTCCTTGCACCCCACGGTATCTGACTCCTACTGACTCTGACTTCATCTCCAATCCCTAAGAAAATTTGCCCATTGGCGGACTCCAACTCTTGAAAAACCGAGTCTCTGATTCGGATTCCTGCACCCCCCCCCCTCCGGAACTTAAAACTGCAGACCCAGCTACACATCCTATACTAGCACCTGCCACAAGCAGAAGTTTACTTGGTTGTAGTTCACAGGCTGCTAGTGCTTACAGTTGGAGGTGATCACTTGCTGGTGCCAGGAGATGGGTAAATTTACTGTTCTTCACAGTCCAATTATCTGAAGTGAAAAGTCGTCGTGCTACGGTAGGTACTGCGAGTTAGATACTCAATAGAACCGGAGCGATGCCATAACTACGGGCCAGTATTTTCGTTCATTTCTCCCATTATGTGTGGATGTTTTGAATGGTCTTGATGGCTGTCTATGCTGGTGCTGGTATTGGCAGCTTTAAATGATCTATACACAGAGCTATTCTGTGGCACAGTGATCTCAGATTTTCTTTTTCTTCGCTCACTGGGCTTGTTGCGTGGAGGTTTGCCTACCTCATGGAGTTTCTCCGTTCCCACGTCGCCAGTTTAGTGTAATTTAATTATATAATAATTAGTGCCAGAAGCCTATTGATTCCGCAACCTGTATTTTTTCGCTGACCACTGTAGGTGGGGCAGTCTCTGTTCAGTGCCTGCCAGCTTGTGGTTCGAGTTGGTTCTATGCTCCGGTTTTTGTGTTTTTCCGCGGGAATTTCAGTCAATGGTTGCTGCAGTAATGACTAAAATGTTTCTCTTCTCAAGCCCTGCCGTTCTTGCTCTTGCAGCCTGTGAAAGTGAAGAAGTTTCGACTGGTGGAAAAGAACTTACCAGTGACAACCTACAGCCTGCAGTACTTGACTGACTTGCAGGATGAGCCAGGACTTGTACGTAATGTTGCGCTTGTGGGACATTTGCATCATGGCAAGAGCACCTTTATGGACTGTCTTGTACATCAGACACATCCTGAATTCAGGTATTGACCAGTGTACAGTTTAAGTCTCTCAGTTTCCTGAATTTGATATTAAAACATTTTTATAGCTACTTTATCTGCAGTGGCTCGCTCCTGCAGAGTACCTCTGTCTGATCTCACAATCTCGGCTTCGCCGGTCCTTCTGAGCGGAGACGATCCGGCGAAGCCGAGGGTGTGAGATCGCAGGTGCCTCCAGAGGTACTCTGCCTTCACTCACCACTGCAAAAGAGTCATTGCAACATTCCATCCATTCCTAGGGCGCTCGCATACCAAAAGCTGACAGTTTTTCAGAAGCACGGAACGCATTGAAGTGCGAACAGCGGCCTGCTCAACTGCCGCTGTTCGGTGTGCGCGCTCCAATGCATTCCGTGCTTCTCGAAAACTGCCAGCTTCTCGCTGAACTGTTGTTGGTGTGTCAGCGCCCTAATATCTGATCACAGGATCAGCTGCTAATAAAAATGCGGCATATGCACTCGAAAATTTTTACCATTATTAGAGTAATGTTCAGGAAGGCTGTTATATTTAATTACCGTACTATATTTCACCTTCTGTAACTTCGTAGATTAGGTAGCATTTACGATTGAGAATTTGATCCTTCTGAACATTAGAGGAAATATTCCCTTCAGGAGCTGCTGACGCAACAAATCCTCGTTTGTTGCAGTACACCATGGCTGGATGCATCTGAACTAGCGCTAGGGTAATGTCTCAATTACCGAATGCGTTTCTATTACCGAACGCAATAAGATTCCTACCTATATTCGGTAATAGATGGGCATTCGGCAATTGAGACATTACCCTAGTCGTTGTTTTTGCTTCTGTACGGTACGAACTTATTGCAGGGAGAAGGAAGACGTTTCAGTGCGCTACACCGACACACTGCTCACCGAGAGCGAGCGGGGCCTGAGCATCAAGTCCACACCACTGACGCTCTGTCTCAAGGATCTGCGGGAGAAGACATATCTAGTCAATGTGTTTGACACTCCTGGACATGTCAATTTCTCTGATGAGGTTAGTTATTTACAGCGTCGTCCATTGAAAGAAGGAATATTTTCCCCTGTTTTTAGCGAAAAATTATGAAAAGTAACCCACGAAACCTATCGGTAGGAGAGCTTCATCTCGGCTACGCCTATGACATCACCGTAGTACATGACGAGTGATGGCTTCGGGTGAAGCCACACTACTTGCTAACCGATCACATGGGCCATGTAAGCGGAAGCACTACTGTTGGCTCATGTTATCGTCATTGCTCGTAACGTCTCGTTAGTTATCCCGAATAAAAAAGCCCGTTTGTATTATGTATCTGCTGTAGCTGTACTAGGGTTTGTCCCCGGAGGAAGCATAGGATGGGCTATAGACCAGTAGGTTATGTTCGCTCGACCTATTATGGGGAGCAGCGCCCCCCCAGAGAGACCCTACCTATAGGTTACCGTCTCCCTAGCAAGGCCTTCGGAACGTTTTTCCATCGTTCTCACTTTGTATAATTCTACATTCATTCTGCTACTGATGATGCTTTATTCTGATCTCCCGATTCTTTCCCGACTTTCTGTTCGTATGCGCGTTGATCCTGCCTGTGGAACCTTCGTACATGGGTTCCCCGTGTACGAGGGTTCCTTTGTTAGATCGCTGTAGTAGGTACCATAGTGGAGACGGTGGCTTTAATTGTTCAAGATAATAAGAAACTACTATGATGTATGGCTATACTCTGACCATTTTATCAAGGCAATTCGGTCAGGGTCAAATTCCTCTATAGCGGTGAGAATTCCGTGGGCATTTTTGAGATTTCTTTATATACGGGTAGTGGGCGGGGCTAAGATATAGGCCGAACAAAATCTCAGATATACCCATAGACTTAGCAACGCTATAGAGGAATTTGACCACGACCAAACTGCCTTGAGAAAATGGCCAGAGTAGGCCTATAGTGTCATAACTCTACCAATAGGAGTACATTAGGGTATATAATGACTGTACACCATCCTAATACTCTGTACGAGCAGTACAAGAATTTTAATTTAAACGTACCTATATTTTCGGCAGGAAATACATTACTTGAAACGTCGGTTGTGAAGTAAGATGGTTGTTACAAGGTTGAGTCCCTAGCTCGTTCAATGAACTGTTTACGCTTAAGAAGGGCGAGGTGTGTCGATTGCAAAAGGATTTAGATACCTGATGTATACTTACTTGCAATTTCCCCACCTGCTACGTCAGTGTAGAAATCGAAATTCTGCTAGAATTTATGTATACCAAATTACTTGAGTCAACGTCACAAGCGCATCTTCTAGGTCATTTTAGCATTGGTTGGGCGTCTTGTCATCTCCCTTCTATACCCACCAGCTGTAGGTTATTCCCAGCTTGTGCTCTCTTCGATACGGACGCCCAACTCTCGCGTATCTTTTGTTTCCATCCCTGATATTGGTACCGAGTTATTTACTCATGAACATCACATCAAAAATATGTTTCAGGTGACGGCCGCCATGCGTCTGTGCGACGGTGTCATCATCTTCGTAGACGCAGCAGAGGGCGTGATGCTGAACACGCAGCGTCTGGTGAAGCACGCCCTCCAAGAGCGTCTCAGCATCGCTTTGTGCATCAACAAAATCGACAGACTTATTCTAGAGCTGAAGCTCCCGCCTCAGGACGCCTACTACAAGTTGCGGCACATCATTGAAGAGGTCAACTCGCTAATATCCCAACACGGAGACAGCGAAAACAAGACATTCGTGTCACCGCTCTTAGGTAATGTTTGCTTTGCCAGCTCCCAGTACTCCGTTTGCTTCACCCTCAAAAGTATGGCCAAGCTCTACGCCCAGCATTATGGTGCCGATTTGCGTCTTGATGACTTTGCGAAGCGCCTGTGGGGTGACATTTACTTCAATCCACGAACCAGAAAGTTTGCGAAGAAGCCTCCAACGTCTGCCACTCAGAGGAGCTTCATTGAGTTTATTCTGGAACCGCTGTACAAAGTTTTCTCCCACATCGTGGCCGACGTGGACCTTCACTTACCGGAACTTCTGGAAGAACTGTCTGTTCACATGACAAAGGAAGAACAGAATATGAATATCAGACCGCTCATCAAGAACTTTATGTCAAAGTTCATTGGCGACTTTGAAGGCTTCACGGACATGTGCGTGAATCACGTGCCGTCTCCCAAAGCCAACAGTGTCAACAAAATCCAGACAACGTACGCCGGTCCAGTGGACAATTACCTTACCGAAGAAATCATGCGCTGTGATCCAGATGGTCCTCTCGTCGTTCACACCACCAAGCAATACCCCAATGAAGACGCCACAGCCTTCAACGTCTTTGGTAGAGTTCTGTCAGGCACCATCGAGTCCAACCAAAAGGTGCGAGTGCTGGGCGAGAAATACACTCTCACTGATGAAGAGGACTCTAGAGTCTTGACTGTTGGCCGGCTGTGGATCCACGAGGCGCGCTACAATATCGAGGTGAAGTATGTCCCTGCCGGCAACTGGGTACTCATTGAGGGCATTGACGAGCCTATTGTTAAGACAGCGACCATCACTCAAGCCGATCCTCCCATCAGCGAACTCCACATATTCAGGCCGTTGAAGTTCAACACGCAGTCGGTAATCAAAATTGCCGTTGAGCCAGTGAATCCTTCCGAGCTGCCGAAGATGTTGGATGGGCTGCGGAAAGTCAACAAATCTTACCCACTTCTGAACAACAAAGTAGAGGAGTCCGGTGAGCATGTCATCTTGGGCACAGGTGAGCTGTACCTCGACTGCGTGATGCACGACTTGAGAAAAATTTATTCTGAAATTGACATCAAAGTGGCGGACCCCGTGGTCAGCTTTTGTGAAACTGTTGTGGACACTTCATCGCTCAAATGTTTTGCTGAAACGCCAAATAAGAGAAACAAAATCACCATGATTGCGGAGCCTCTGGAGAGAGGACTGGCTGAGGATATTGAGGGTGAAGTCGTCCATATTTCTTGGGACAACAGAAAGCTCGGCGAGTTCTTCCAGACGCGCTACGACTGGGATTTGCTCGCTGCCCGTTCCATCTGGGCCTTTGGGCCTGACCACAGCGGTCCTAATATCCTTGTGGACGACACACTGCCATCTGAGGTTGATAAAGCGTTACTGGGATCGGTGCGGGAGTCCATTGTCCAAGGATTCCAGTGGGCTACGCGGGAAGGGCCGCTCTGTGAGGAGCCTATCCGGAACTGCAAGTTCAAGATCTTGGATGCTGTGATGGCTTCCGAGCCCCTGCACCGCGGCGGGGGTCAGGTCATCCCTACCTCTCGCCGAGTTGCATACTCCGCCTTCTTGATGGCCACTCCGCGTCTGATGGAACCCTATCTCTTCGTGGAAATCCAAGCTCCTGCTGACTGCGTGTCATCCGTGTACACCGTGCTCACCAAACGACGTGGTCATGTCACCCAGGACGCTCCTGTCGCTGGCTCACCGCTCTATACGGTCAAGGCGTTTATTCCAGCAATTGACTCGTTCGGTTTCGAGACGGATCTCCGCATGCACACACAGGGACAGGCGTTCTGCCTCAGCGTGTTCCATCACTGGCAGATCGTCCCTGGTGATCCCTTGGACAAGAGTATCGTCATCCGCCCCCTGGAGCCGCAGATGGCCACTCACTTAGCGAGAGAGTTCATGATTAAAACAAGACGAAGGAAAGGACTCAGCGAGGATGTGTCCATTAACAAATTCTTCGACGACCCTATGTTGTTGGAGCTCGCCAGACAAGACGTCACTCTCAACTACGCTTAAACTACGCATCAACTTGTGTGGTCTTTGTTTGGCGACAAGTTTTCCCTTTTTTATAACTCAATATAACGGCTTGCATAAGCAAAACCACCGTATGAATCTTTGTTATAAGCATTCCATACTATCCCCGAGGTTTGAATTCACAGACCGTAATAAATTACATAATCAGTTCACAAGAATTTTTAATCTTCATTACCAATTTGCTGTTCTCTTTTACGAGTTCCTCGTGTTGGTTTGCCTACCACGGGGCCCTTGAGTCTCTTATCTTCCCTTTGGATCGCAACAAACACTGTGGGTAAATATGAATTAGCAAATATTTTATAGCAAATTCCCTAACAGAAAAACGCAAGAACTTTCTGATTTACCGAATGACAGAATACGATATTCATCATCTGATAAGGTAGCAGAGGGTCATGATGATCATCGGTGAGCATTTCTACCCCACAGTTGCCATGTGATGCTCCCTACGATAGGTGCAACATTTTTATGGCATGGAAGTTAAAGTAGCATCCTAAACTTGGCCCTACTCGTAAAGTCATGTGGTGTGATTTTGTAAACAAACTGAAAGCTGCTTGCAGTAAAACATTTCCTTTCGCGAAATTTCGTTTGACTTCCCAATTCTTATTCATGGAATACAGCAAGTTTGTCACTTGAATAGCAACCTCTCTTCTCGAAACTTAACTTGATTTTTCCTAGTATTTTTTTCCATAGTTGGCCGACAAAGAAAATCGTTGCAATTTTAACACAAGAAAGATTATCAAAAATTCGGAAAAAGTGCATTTATGAAACTATTGTGTACGGGCAAGGCCTTTTAAGTAGATGGGCTAGCAGTTCTTCGGTACTCAGATGGACAAGTCCTTAGAGGCATATTCTGGCTGACCCTTATTCTTCGTTTCGGCTCATATAGGCAAGGGCATCACTAACCCTGAGTATGGCCCGAGCGCTTTTTCTCCTGTGGACGTTTCTGCTGGTCGCAGTTCCTTTCAACGAGGTTAGTTTGTAGAGAAAGATAGGCTTCATTATACTTCCACTTCTTTTCCGCGAGATGGGTCGCCGAATAATGGTGAGCGACTCGCCCCATGAGGCTCCTACCTTCTCCCGTGTGAGGAACACGGAAGGGACTTTTTGCAGGGGTATCTCTTTCTTCTCTCTTCTATATTCTTTTTTCGATTTCTCGAATCACCCTCTACCGCGACTTGCAGCGGACGCTGGGAGGTAAGCCTGCCAAGGTCACGGAGACGAGGGCCGGCACACTCCTGGTCGAAGTGAAAAGCGAGCAGCAGTCAAGAGCGATGACGAGTGTGAGGACGCTAGGGGAAGTTAAGGTCTCCGCCGCCCCAATGACCCCCTCAACCAAATTAAAGGTACGATTTGGTTCCTAAATAAGCCAAATTACACCGATGTGGATCTCCTCCGGGCTCTTTCGGAGTCCGGAGTGAGAAGCGTTTATAGGGTGTGAAAAAGAGGAAGGAAAATGGTAGAGACATTGATAATCCCATTCATATCCTCACTTTTGACGCTCATATCCTCCTACCAGCATTCGAAATTGGCTGGGTGAAGTGCCCAGTGCGGCTGCTCATGCTGCGCCTGTGGTCTTTGTCTGTGCTGGGGCTATCTGTCTCTGCTGCGCCTGTTGTTTCCGGGTCTGCTGAGGCTGTTTCTTCCTCTGCTGCGCCTGTTGTTTCCGGGTCTGCTGGGGCTGTTTCTGCCTCTGCTGCGCCTGTTGTTTCCGGGTCTGCTGGGGCTGTTAACGCGCCCTAGTTGGCGCACGAGCCTGTGGTTAAACACAGGAATAGTTCGGCGCGATATAGGCAGTGTGCCACTGAAGCGCTAGTAAAACTTCTACTACTACTACTACTAC
>LQNS02277216.1:1456648-1477051 GCA_001587735.2 Parhyale hawaiensis | reverse complement strand
ACTTACTTTCATGGCTGATCAGATTTCTCCCCGTAGGAGTGTATTCATATAATAATACTATTACAATACATCGCGTCACAGCCAAACCGGAAAGGTTGGAACGGTAGCTGGTCTAACTTAAGGCAGTGCAGGTCTCCCTTCCCTCTATTAAAGACGTCCTTTTGTGGTCACGCTCGAAATCAGAATCACCGTGATCATGATCATCGTGATTTCTGAAAAGCACAAAAACGGTCAACGTTTTTGTAAGCAAACCAGAGACACCATGTCCATTTTCGAAAAAATATATATTTATCGTATTTTTACGGGAAATGGCAGGGAATAGATATCTTATGAGCCTTTATTTTATTTTGAAGCCAATGCATAACTGAACTAGCAGTATTTGAAGCATTCTGATCATACACAGGCATAGAACTAAGGAAACTGCAATTCTGGAAGCCAATGCTGCACACAATCATCATAACATTATTTAATTTATTCCTAAATATAAGAAAACATCACCACCTTGCCTTTCAAATTTTGAATTTTTACTTGTCCAACGGCTGGAATCACTCGTTGATCACGCATGATTAGCCTGCGGAGGAAATCACGCTGCGATCAATTCTCACCACTGATCATGCTTGATTGCTATCAGAATCACGTCAAAAGCGGTCACAAAAACGCGCGAATCATGCGCGATCAGGAGGAATCATCCGCTCGGTGGTCACAAAAAGACGACTTAAAGCCCCTTGCTAACGGGTCACGGCCAGTCTAGTATAAACTAAAGTAGCAGATGTTTAGAATCTTTCATATCAGAATCATCGCTTTCAGCCATGAACAATGAAGAAAAGCCACTTTAAATTCTTTACCGGCTTTTCTCATTACTGGACGTGTTATAGCTACGGTAATTAATTAGTTGTTTTCCATTGTTTCTTTCTTTCTTCCTGTGCTGTCAAACTCGAGATCAATTTTTTGGAAATTAATCGTTTGACAGACTGACACAATGCAAAAACTAGAGCACTCTGAGAGAGTATACCTCCGCCAAGCAAGGAAGCGGCAATGAAAAATTCAAATTGGTTCTGGAACCACGTTTTTCTTTGTATCGATGCCAAAATCTAATAATTTGTGCCTTTTGCTAATATAAAGTTTCTGCAATTTTCTCGAAGATCCGTTTGAAACTGTTCGAATTATACTGCTAACAAATATACCATAAGTCAAACACACAAACGGACCAACCAATCTGCACCAAAATTAAATCATCTATGTCTTTTAACATTACTAACAACTCCTGTAAATTTCATGAAGACCCATTCAAGACTATTTAATTTACTGTGCTAACAAGCATAAAAATCAAACACAGGGGCAAACAAACGACAGAACAGATCACCAAGAAAAATTTGGTCATTTATTTATTCTTTATAATAGACCTAACCACTCATGTAAGTATCATGAAACTCCATCCATAACTGTTTGAGTTATGGCACTAAGAAAAAAAAAAGTAGGCAGACACACACAAACAAACCAAAAGATGAACGGATTTCCACCAAAAGTTAATCATCTGTTACTGATAACATGCCTAACAATCCCTGTAAATTTTGTAAAGATGCGTTCATAACTTTGAGTTATCTTGGTGGCAAATAGAGAGATAGACGGACAAACACGATAAAAACATAACCTCCTTGGCGGAGGTAATTATGTGCGTTATGTAAATCTTCTTACGTTAGCTTTAAGCATGAATACCTTAGGCTGCTGCTCCACAATTTGTTGGGTACTGCATCCATATGAGAAAATAAATTATTACCTCCGCCTAGGAAGTTATGTTTTCGTCAAGTTTGTCTGTCTGTTTGTCTGTCTGTCTATCACAATGATAACACATAAAGTTATAGACGGTGCTTAAGAAAATTTACTGGGATTGTTAAGTATGTTAGGAGGAACAGTTGCTTAATTTTTGGTAAAAATTCGTTAATCCATTTGTTTGTTTGCCTCATTATTCTAAAAGCCATAAGTCAAAAACATATCAGCCGGTTTTATGAAATTTACATGAGTTGCTGGTTATATTACGAAGAATATATGACCAAATATTTGTTGTGATCTGTTTGTTCGTTAGTTTGTTTGTTGCTCTGTTTAATCTTATGTTTGTTGGCACAATAACTCAGAAAGTTATGAATGGGTATTTATGAGACACGAGTTGTTAGTGATGCTAATAGCCATAAATGATTAAATTTTAGTGATGATCGGCAGATCTGTTTGTGTGTTTGACTCATGTTTGTAAGAATATTTGTTAGCAACGTAACTCAAAGAGTTGCGAACGGATCTTCGTGAAAATTACTGAAACTGTTAATACTAGTAAACGGCACAAATTGTTATATTTTGGTGTTGATAAAAAAATCATACTGTCGGAACCAATTTGAATTTTTCGTTACCGTTGCCCTGCTTGGTGGAGGTATGCACTCTCAGAGTGCCTAGCTTTTTTTTTTACCCTCGTATACATCCCCTGCAGGTGTCTCGTGTGGTGGTCAATCGTACCGAATTCAAACGACTAAAATATATTCCGCTAACGGCCAAAGTGCTGTTCACACTATAGTCATTTGTTCCCATAACAGAACAAAGCGTCCGAATGTTTTGTTCTTTCTCTATAAACAACTGAAATTTTAAGTGCGTCACTTTCAGAGGTTTAATTCATTGTAAAATTGAATGGGATTCCGAAACTTTACTATTGGCTCTCTTACTGGGCCGCTCGGTGTGGCGCTACCGAATTAGCCAATAGTTAGGTGAACACGCAGATATTGGCTATGACGTAGCTAATAGTTTAGTGAACACGCAGGTATTGGCAATGATGTAGCCAATAGTTAGGTGAACACGCAGGTATTGGCGATGACGTAGCCAATAGTTAGGTGAACACGCAGGTATTGGCAATGAAGTAGCCAATAGTTAGGTGAACACGCAGATACTGGCTATGACGTAGCCAATAGTTAGGTGAACACGCAGGTATTGGCTATGATGTAGCCAATAGTTAGGTGAACACGCAGATATTGGCTATGACGTAGCTAATAGTTTAGTGAACACGCAAGTATTGGCAATGATGTAGCCAATAGTTAGGTGAACACGCAGGTATTAGCAATGATGTAGCCAATAGGTAGGTGAACACGCAGATATTGGCTATGACGTAGCCAATAGTTTAGTGAACACGCAGGTATAGGCAATGATGTAGCTAATAGTTAGATGAACACGCAGATATTGGCTATGACGTAGCCAATAGTTAGGTGAACACGCAGATATTGGCTATGACGTAGCCAATAGTTAGGTGAACACGCAGATATTGGCTATGACGTAGCCAATAGTTAGGTGAACACGCAGATACTGGCTATGACGTAGCCAATAGTTCGGTGAACACGCAGATATTGGCAGTGACGTAGCCAATAGTTAGGTGAACAAGCTGATATTGGCAATGACGTACATAGTGTATAGTGTACCAGGAAGGGTGTAATAAAAATATGATTGAAAAAGAAAGAAAACTCATGTATGTTTTCCCGAGGGAAGGTTTTTGTTTAATTAATACTCTTACATCTGATTTGCTTAACACCATTACATCTGATATACGAAAGATATGACAGTTCCATAGGTAGCACAACCTATAGTGTATAGAAATGGCTCACTGCTTCGTGCTGTGTATGAATAAAAAAAAATGTTAGTGAGAAACTACCCTTAGAATTAGCTTGCTTCAAACTAAATTCCAGTTATGCTAATTTAGGGGTGTAAGTGTGCACAAGCGTCCTGATTGGTCGAGCCAACGCCCAGCCCTACGTACCGTATGTGTCGTCGTGGCAACAGAGATTATCGAGTCTCCTGGAACTCCATATTTCGTTTCTAAATTGGTTACCTGCGCACCCAATGGTCCTGCTTATTTGTATATGCAGCGAAGACGAAAGTCCCTGCATGATTCTTGCTCAGCACAGCGATGTTCTTTTTAGCCATCACCCGAACCCCAACAAACATATATACGCTCCCAGGCGTGTTTAATTGACAAGAACACGCGTGGCTGCCACCACCTGATATCATCTGATAAACAAACAATTTATTGGGGTTCTTTTCCTGCAGTGGGGGAATTTGCTAACTCGTTGACATGAAAATCAGAGAGGCATAAACGCTTCGGCATCCGCAGCGTACGGTTTAGCACTTTGTACACTTCTGCTGAACAAGGTACGTTGTGGCGGGTTCATACGATAGTCAGAAGCTGAGAAAGCTACACACAGAGGTATCTCTCTTTAGGTACGTTTACATTTATCTTTTCAAGGCTAAATTTAATCAAGTTTCTAGTCAAATTCGTCCTCTTAGCAGTAAATAATGCGTCATAGCAATAATGATTACTCACTCTGGTGAGTAGTCGCTTAAAAGAACTGGGTCTGATCTCTCTAGAGCAAAGGCGACTCAGGGGTCAACTAATAGAAACATTCAAGTATTTGAATGGCTTCAACGACGTACCTATAACGGGACTCTTTAAAAGAGAGCTCAATGATCGCTTGCGAAACAACGGTCAAAAACTCAAGCATAAAGCTCGAAGAACGACCTTAAGTCAGCAGTTCTTTCCCTATTCATAGTAAGCATTTGGAATAGACTCCCTCCGACGTTGCTAGTGCGGAGTGAGTCAACGCGTTTAAAAATCGTCTTGACATACATTGGGAGAGACATCCTCCACAGCTAAGAACTCCTCCTCCAGGAGTTGCAAGCTCTTAACGGCCAAAGCTTTCTAGGCCACCTTAATCCGTCTTCTTCTCTCTCCCGCTCAAATTACGCTGCCTGACATCTCTAAGCTCCGCATATCAGCGGCTCATGATCGGACTTGCGTGCATTCATGATCGTCGCTTCGGCTGGGATTCTTTCCCTTTTTTTCTCTCTTTTCTTCTTCTTTTCCCCAGTCCTATATATCCTACAAACATAATGCAATAGCCCATAGAGGGCCGAGGCGTAGGTTCCAGTGTCTCTTTGGGAATGGGCCTATTGGTTCGTCTACTGCCGCCTCTCTAATCTAATCTAATCTAATCTAATCTAATCTAATCTAATCTAATCTAATCTAATCTAATCTAATCTAATCTAATCTAATCTAATCTAATCTAATCTAACGCTTGAAATGGTTTCATAGTCAAATGTTCGCCATTTTTGCTCATAATCCCATCGTCGTAATGGTCGCAAACATAACTCTAATGCAAAACTAACTTTTATGTTGCACCTTTACTGAACAACTAATGTTGACTGGAAGTCTGTCATAAAATGCCTCACAAACAACGTATAACAAGAACGCCTCGTGGCGTAAGACCACCACCCGCGGTGAGCGCAAATTCAAGGAAGTCATTTTTGATGGCCCGCTAATCCTATAAATTTTCTCATACGGATCCTGTGTCCAATAAGGTTAGGGCACACCGCCCCGTTCAGATCTCGTAATAATAACAAAGGCAAAATAGAACGTCTCGTAGCGTAAGACGATCTGCAGCGGCGGAGGCAAATTCAATGCCGTCCTTTTCGATGGCCAGCTTGGCCTAGTTTTTTGGCATGGGTCACATCTATATCAGGTCAACCAAACCAAACTCCCTAGAAAATATTATGAACATTGCTCAACTCCTTCGACGACTTTTTGAGTGGACAAACAAATATATACATAAACCTATATATTTACAAATATATAGGCTATATTTATATGTATATACAAATACATATGCATAAATCTTCAACTAAAACATAATCATCTCTCTCACTTCGTTCGCGGGTGATGAATATCTGTCGCTACAATGCGTAAGTAAATTCATCTATTACTTTAATACCACAGTTACCACTCATAGTTTAAGTATACGCTTCCTCGTAATCGGGCTGCCAATGTCGTTTAGAAGTGCACCGCACATGATGGGCGATGTGAGTAACACCACCTGGATTTTGTCCGAAGAGTCATGAACGTAAATAAGGTAGTTAATATATTTTTTTAAGGCAATTATAATGATCGGCAACTTCCAAGGTATAGGACCGAAAGTTATTATATAATTGAAACGATGTTCAAACGTGCGTTTTGAGTTTATATATCTCCCCTACAGCTACAAAATTAGAGACATGCTCGCAATGCTTCAACTTCACTTGGTAATATTACGAACAGGTAGCTACTGAAGTTCCGCTTGTCGCAATTTAACTATTTAACTCTTCAACTCTTTTTTTTAATCCGTTCAATTTGGGAGAATTAACTTCCAAATCTATGGATGGGTTCGATTGGGCAGCGAAATTAAACCTTTAAGGCTTTCATACCCGAACTTCAGACATGGGCCTTGGCTTCGACTTCTTGATTATAGTTATCATCCGCGAACGAAGTGAGAGAGGTGATAATGTTTCCATTGAAGATACAAGTCTATATATATATGTAGCGGAAAAGCTGCTACCGAACTATATATGTATTTGTATATTTCTATTTGTCTGTCCACCCAAACAGTGGTCGAAGGAGTTGAGCAATGTTCAAAATTTTTGTAGGGAGTTTGGTGGGTTGACCTAGATGCGACCAATGCCAGAAAACTAGGCCTAGCTGGTCATCAAAAATGACGGCGTTGAACTTACTTCCATCCACCGCGGCGAATTTGCCTCTACCGGGGCAGATATTCTTACGCCACGAGGCGTTCTGTTTTTCCTATTCCTATGTTATTATAAAAGATTTGAACGAGGCGGTGTGCATTAACCTTGTTGGACATAGCATCAATATGAGAAATTGTATAATATTAGCTCGCCATCAAGAACGACTTCGTAGAATTTGCCTCACCGCGGGTGACGGTCTTACGCCACGAGGCGGTCTAGTTTAAGTTTCAGGCGTTGACTCTTATGTCACTTTATGATATTAGCTGTAACAGTATTGATCGAAAAATACCTCCCGTCGGTGGGGAAATAAATTATGTCTATCTAATCAGTTACCAGTGAGACTTCCATTAACTTTGTCTTACTTTATAAAATTGGGATTTCAGTCGACTCAGCGTCATCGAGCTGCTTCTAGCATCGACCACACAGTACAAAGTGATGAAGCTAAAGTTCCTGTCTGCATTTCCGAAGAAGTTAAATCAAGTGGGCTTTGCTTAGATCGACTTTGACGATCAAATCGAAGGTGCCTTAAGTCGCGCCGGATGTCTTGTAAATATTTTTATCCTTGCATTCCTGCCGGTAGGTACCGAGGTGACAGAGATCTCACGTCAGTAAAGTTATTCCGAGGATGCGTTTGATTGGAAGGCGAAATTAAGGGCACGGTCGCCTGCGCGTCGAATTAAGTCTTCGAGGCTTCGCTTGTTCAAAACTTCAGACTGATGCTCCTAGGATACAAAGAGTGCAAGGCACTTTGCATCCTGGGTGCGTCAGCTTCGACCCGCTGCGTAGAGTTTCAAGCATTGATTCTCAACAGGTTACTCTTGAGACTTCCAGAAACTCTTTAGGGTAACATGTCTTGTACCCGTCCACTATGCTAGTAGCAGTCCACTTCGCTTTAAAATCTTCCTGTGTGAAAACTAGCGGTACTAGAGAGCCGTACATAGTATTAAACTGTAGGGTACTACTTAGCCTACAGTTTAAGCCTATGTACGGCTTTCTAGCACTGCTAGTTTTCACACAGGAAGTCTTTAAACCCAAGTGGACGGCTACTGGTATGGTGGACGGGTACAAGACATGTTACCCTTTCGCGTTGCAAAATAGAGTTTTCAGAAGGCTCAACGAAATTGCGTTGCTTCTAACCCTTGCAACACGATGCAAAGGGACGAAGACAAAGTTTATGTTTGCAGGTCCAGACAAGTCAAGTCGTGGGAATTTGTCTTAGACGATATTTTGTGACCACCCAATCGGACGCGTCGTAATTCTAACATGGTCAGGCTGACCATTCAGCGTTTTATATGCGTCTGTGCAATTCAACTTTGCAGATTATATGTATATAATTATTATTAGGTTCATTGTTTTACCACCCCGGATTATTAATTTTACAGAACTACTCACGTACAAAATAAACTTTCATTGTTTCTAAGAACTGCACTATGAATAGCTGGCGAAAGATGCGGCTTCGGAAACATGAACAGTGCACGTGCTTCATGTTGCATTTTCTTTAAATATTTTACCCGTCATTTCAAAACAATGTTATTGGGCTATAACCCATGCGTATGGGCAGTTTCCGTAATCAACGTACATCTGTGGGAAACACAAGTACCTATTCTAAAATGTCTAATGTAATTTCACACCGTCTCTGATATCGGTCCACTGCCAGTAATAAATTTGCTACACAGCCTCGCTCGTTAGGGCCGAGGTAAGTTAATGTATCGCAGCTCTGATCGAGAGCGCGGAGATGTCGGCCGACACCCTAGCCTTCATAAAGTAAGCTCGCCTCCACTCGGCGACCAGTACTTTATGCAGAAGGCCTTGCCAGTACTGGATAATTCCAGTACACCTTCATGTCCCTGTTGTCCTGGGGCCGTCAACTTACCACCTATTTTACAGATATGAACTGAAGACGATTTAGGTACATTCAAGTGATAGAATAGATATTGAAATTTGTTTACTTTCTTCCACTGTGAAATATTTTTTTCTCTTTGCTTCAGCTTAAAAAAGACATCTTGGCAAATATTGTTAATATTAGGGCCGGACTACACCTCATGGCTGGTGTACACGCTAGTCAAAAGAACGAGTTTCGTCATCTCAGCGACCGAATGACTTGGTGTGTCTCTTTAAATAGCACACACAAAGAATTTTTGGTTATAATTGCCTCCAAATTTGAAGAAATGGACAAAACTTAGCTAACGGCACTTGCTGAGCAGACTGAACTGACTGCTAATATATCAAAATTTTATTTTTGGTAAATTCAAGCTGTGCTTACTAGGGATCAACAAAACGTTTGAACAATTAGCTGAAGAAACTCTTTTTTTTTTTCCTTTTTGAATAGCGTGTGTAGAGGCCATAAGTCTTTGGAACATGTTCACTCAACCAGTCGTCCGAATGTACGTATTAGAGACTGTGTTTCAGAAACGACAGATAATTGCCCTATGTTTTCACTTCATTTTATTTTAAAATGTGAATAGATATGTGTAACTTAGCTGCCTAATGACACTTGCGAAGGAAATTGAGGTGACAACTAACTCTCTAATACCTATTTGCAACCTACACACGGTTGTGCTTACAGCAACGCCACAAAGCAGTCAGACGATAGGAAGAGTGGACACATTCCAAAGACTAAAGACTAGAAATCCTTTATATCACTTTTGTCGTCTTTAGAATCAATGATCATCACCCACTGAAGATCCAGTTTGACGACTGACAAATCTGTATTTCTCCTCCACACTTGATTTCCTTACGTCATTATGATTTTTTCGCTTGAGATCTTCAGGTTGATCAAAAGCATTTTACAAAAGATTACATGGGTTGGTGACCGTAAAAGTACTATATGGTGTTAGTTAGTGATAAATTCATGTGGTTGACTCTCCACTTATAGTAGAGGGTTTCAGCTCTTGATACTACTGTTTTCTAATTAATAAGCAAGCTCAGCGGATGGAATTCGTAAGAAGACCTACAATCTAGATACGTCACTAGTAAAGTCTGAAGAATCAGATTTCGCTTCACATACGCAGCGAATTTTTCCTGCTCTTCAAACGGACTCCGCAGCGCCGCCGGACGCCGAACTGAGAAATCACGCCAACATATTTGACTGTCGCGTGAACCCGCCTTTAGCCGATCATCCTGCGTTGGTTAAACATAGAGTTAATAATAATAATTCAGCTAATCATCTGAATGCTTTGCTCTATCGTTTTATACAACAGCAAAGTATACAGTTATTTAAGGACGGATTCCCTCCATGTTCGAAGCGTTGCCCGCAACTTAACTCCTCAGGTCATATTAAGAAGACATTATCGAGCTATAGTTCAGTTAAGTGTCATAAAGAGTGTTCATTTCGCTATATTTTGTCATATTTTAAAAGAAAACTAGTCTAAGATGGCAAAAATTTGGCTAAGAATTCGATCATGCCCTGAGAGCCAGTTGGGGCTAATCGCCTGAGGACAAATTTCAGTCTTCGAAACTCACTGTAAACAAAGATGGCTACTGTGTTTATTATATGATTTTTACATACATACCTTTTCGCACAGATTTCGTTGAACGGAGCTGGACCCGATGTTTTAGCTTCGAGGGCAAGCAAAGTACAACGGGTCACATATCCTCTTTGAGTTGTTCGAAACGCTTCTGTTGACTCACACACGCAGACCGCAGCTAGCTTTTTCTGTCACTTTGTGTACGTTTTCAAATTATGAATTGCTTAATCTGTCCAGATTCTATTCTAAATGCAGTTTTTTATTTCTTCGAGAAGCGTTCAGAAGAACAAATCCTCAACTGATGGCACTTTTTTAAGCGAACTGAGTTGACGGTAAACATTTTAGCAACTTCGTAGACACTCGATCGTGTTTACGCCGGCGCAGTGAAGCACTCGGACGACTGACTGAGAAGACACATTCATTTGACTGTCGTATGAACTGGACTTGAAAGCGTTTACCATGCCCCTTCTTCCAAGAAAAAATCTGAAATTGGTTTCTTAGAGGCATAGTTGCAGAGCACTAGCTAAAATATCCCAGATCCATAGCGAGCAAGTTAGGTCACTAAGAGCCCAAAACTTACGTGTCGGGTACACCCCCCCCCCCCAAATCTCGGGTTAAGTCGGATTAGAAACGTCGGGTCGAAATTGCTTGGATCCAAAAAGTTGGGTAGTTAGAAAAAGGTTCTAACCGTCGGGTAATGTTAGGTAGGCAATGTTTGTTTATTTTTTTTAAGAAAACAAAAAACCCGAAAACGTCAAGTTTGGGCTCTTGGTGACGTTAAGTTCTCTAATCTGAGAAATTCATGTCTTTTTATTCATTGTTTCTGTCAGCTTCAGCAATGAAGGTGCCCGTCCGAGTCAGAGGATCACTTTTTACGTGTTATTCGCTGACTGATTACGTCTGTAACAAACAAGCTGGTAGTTCTGCACGAATTAAAGCTGTCATTAAGCGGATTAGATTATTTTGGTCCAGTGGACAAATTGAACACTCTACGGCTTTATGTACCTACAGATTTTTTATTTATTTTTTTTTTTCTTTCATTTGATTTTTCCCCTGCAGCATCAGAGCAATGAAAGTCTCTGTTCGAGTGCGAGGAGAATGGCTGGCGGTGCCCTGTGGGGCCGGGGACAAAAAGATCGCATGGCTCGGCCAAGAGGCCCTTCGTCGGTACCAGAGGACCAGGGGCGAGTCCCTGGAGCAGGAGACCGCTGGAAACGACGTGCAGGCCCCGAGACCTGTGGTGTCATCCATCAGGAAGACCAGGGGTGGCGCAATTTTGGAACCTACTGATCTCATTTCTGATGTTCTTGACGATGAGGACTTCGTCAGTGTGGGTGAGTCTCAACTTAGCATATGTGCAGGCGTTGTTTTCTTTTTGAGTTGTTGTGTCGACTCCGCGAGTGTGGAGTTTGAAGTCTAAAAAAAGAAACATCGCTCAACAGAGAACTTACAATGAAATAAGTACCATTGCCGAAAAAATTCGTGAGTTTCATGTGTTTCAGTTCTGGAGAGTGATCGCCCTCATCCATCGATGGTACAGCCCGGCATGGCCTTCATCCCCGAGCAAGTGTATCCTTTGTTGCTATAATACTCACGCTCGGATTGTTACCTAGTCTAGTGTTGCGCAGCGGCTCAATGGAAGATCTTACAAGGCGAATGAGATGCGTCACAAGCAGGCTATTTATTATTCCAGGTACTTCCAGTGTAACGCATAGGGTTACCACGTACCCAGCAGAGTGACTCTACATACTTGGGGTGACGTGAGAAACGTCACCTCGACTTCTTCCGAAGACCCTCAAGGTGCTGAAGGTAGGTACGCATAACGGAACTAGCAGCTTCACTGCGGACGTTGCTGGTACAAAAAATAATGTCATTTAGTAGAGTAGCGACGGATCTTGCTCAGAAAGTCGTTGTCTTCAAAGATTCGTCGTGAGGATGGCTTGAAGATGGTGAAAACATAGGCGCAAGCGTCAGTACCGGGCATAGTGGAGATCTAGATGTAGCTGTAGGCTGGGCGGTAAATTGTATGACCGAAGACGCTAGCAAAATAAAGAACTGCTGAGGAAGGCTAGGAAAGCTACCGTTGTTCAAAACAGTCTTTCTGAGACACAAAGACAGAGGTAATGTAGTGTGGCTCCAATTAACGGCGCAGCTTGTCATATACCTATAATGGCGGCGCCAATAGGGGCTTGAAGAGCTTGAGCCTTGAACCTCAATGAGGAGCCATGCGCCTCTCAATAGCCCCTCCCCCCAATATGGCTACTATATAAGTAATATACATATATTTTGTTTTGCGAGACCCCTTCTTATTTTAGTGCAGTTACTGCTACCCCCTCCCTCCTCCTCAACCTCCTAATGCAAATTTCTGGGTATCGTTACTGAATGGACCGGAGTGACGTCATGAGTGTAGAACAAGTGCAGCTCTCCTATTGGTTGGCTTAGCCGAATTTTTCTGGTCGTGGGAAGTATGAGACTCTCCGCAGCCAGGCCCAAAGAAGAAACACGCGGTGCTGTGATTGGCTAGTGAGCTAACCTCCGCGTTCCCATTTTCCCATTATGTTCGTTACGAAAGCCATTCAGATGCGGGGGAGGGGGGAGCGATGACGCATCGAACCATGTTTATCGCTTAGCGTTTAAGTGTTGCTGGTAGCGAGAGCCTCCCACGCCATTCTCAACTGCGAGGCCGAAGGGGACGTTAACCTTAGAAGATCTTCCGAAGAGGTGCAGGTAATGTTATGCACTCCACCCGTCAGGTAGAGTGGTGATACTGCAGTCTGTGACCAGCGAAGAACCAACAATAGGAGTGGCAATAGGATCCTTTGAGTTTTTTCACCAAAACGTTTAAGCTGACGCTAGATATGGCTGGCGGGTTATCGTAAGTCTTACAACGGAATTTACCATCACCTTCAGTGCTGCTGTGTATTAAAGAACTGCTTGGTGTTTCTATATTTTAATTTCTAAGTCAGAAAAATAGAACCAGTTGTTCATGCAACGTTCACATATATATATTCTTTATAAGTGTAACTCGAGTACCAGGTATTGTTGCTTTGCATATTTCACATAATCTATCATCTGTAACTTATTTTTTTGTCAGGGAGATACACGCCTGATCTGAGGGACAAATGATACCCTTGACTACAGTTATCTTTCTGAGCCAACTTCGGGAGTATGTGGTAATTAATTAGCAGAGTAGCGAATCCTATGACTGTCAATAGGTACATTTGCTAGCGCTAAGGCTTATGATAGTTGTGGCTAAAGTGGTAAAGTAAGCGACACTCATTTGAGTGCCAAGAATCTGCACGAATTGATCTGGTATATAGAGCTGACATGACATGTATCGCAAAAGTAAACTGAAGCAGCCGTTTCCCCAGCACTCGCTTTGTATCAATCCTTAGCTTGAGCTGCTCAGACCAGGGAAGTACGAAGCTCCCTCAGAATATCTGACTTTGGACGGAAACTCTCTTAACCCCGACGACCTCGTGCAGCTGGGGTCAGGTGGTCTGAAAATCAGGGTAAGTCAAGGAATATGTTACTCTATACTCACTGATTTCAACGCTAAAGTAAAATAAAATCTAAAGTCAAGTTCAATGTCGTATTATAAATTTTTCCAAGTTCAGTTTTAGATTTAGGCTGAGGGCGGGTCAGTGACGTTCTGCAGTTTGCAGTTCCAAGCATTACAAATTATATCAGTGAATACACCTAACACTGGGGATGTACGGTACACTTTTTACAATTAATAGGTTGTAACGAAAGTTTTGACCCTCCTATAATTTCAATTTTTAATTCTTTACTTGACATATAGTTGCTATAATTATTCAACTGCAGGGCAAATTATTATATGCCAATAAAACTACGTCAAACTATATAGCTTCTCACGTGATGAAATTTGTAAAAAATCCTTTTTTCATCAAATTCTGAAAGACACTTACAGTTCTAGCAAGCTATTTAATCCCTACTTCATCTTATATATGACCTCTTTAGATGGCTTTCACTATACGTTCAAGCGCTCGCACGAAAAGAAATATGAACAGTACATAAACTGCGGTACACGTCCATAGCAATACAAGTTTTATGTGTGAAGGCTCAAAAATATTTCCAAATACTTGAACAAGGCACACTGAGAGTGATAAATCATCGTTCACTTCAAGGTATCCATCGTAACAGGCGTAATGACACTGACCACTCAAAAAGCGCTCAAAATTTTCGTTACAACATGATCGTGTTACACTGATTGTAAGATTGTCTTTGATCAAATGCAATCAGTGAATACATGAATATGGTCTAGAGTCACGAACACGCTTATCCAAAAGCTTAATTCCCACTAGCGGGACCCGTGGAATTCCACTGTTGAATAAAGACTATACTTTCCAAAATGAACCAGCCCACACTACACTATTGCAATTTACCTCAGTTTAACCCAATGCAGCTCTTATAACGTAGCCCACCCCGTCTGAGTAAACGTCCGTAGCTCATTCCGACTCAACAATCTCTGTCTATCCAAGCATAATTAAGTCTTATAAGCTAACGCGACCGGTGGGAATTCACCAATTAGTTAATGCTCCCACTTCATAAGATGAAGCAATCTAAGTTATACGATATTATAACGCACCTAACCTAACACAGCTCCTCTAACCTAACCAACCACATAAATAACACCAATCACTTAATCCTGACGAAATCAGTCTTACAAAACAAGGGAACGTTACTTCCTACCCTTCTGATTACGCTGCTGTGGGTGCAGCTGGAACCTCTTAGAAATTCCAAAGAACAGAAGCAATGTTCTTCAGTGATATCTGTCCCGTATCATCCGAATTTTCCTCCATCTAATACTGAATGAACCTGTGGAAATTCTACAAACAAAATAATTGTTCTTTAATTATGATACCCTCGTACCAGTATCACGCATACCAAGGTTGAAAATGTCCCAAGTCTGGCCGTGAAGCGTCTACCCTAGACCTGTGATCCGCATAGAAGCTGAAATATGAACTTGACTACATATTTTCTTCCTTTGATCCCTTCCCGGGTCGTATCCAAGAGTACCTCGGGACACTCTAATTTCCTCCTATCTTGTAGTGAAGAGCGTGACACACACGGTTAGGGAATGTCTTTACTCACCTTATTTAATTTGAGGTAGCGCTTCTAACTTAATCAGCACCGTCCGACCTAACATCCACCCTGTCCATTGTTAGTCGCTACGCAGTCCGTCTCTAACGTGAAGCGTGGGTGACCCGTGAGAATTCGACGATTTGTTAATGCTCACTTTTTATAAAATGTATCACTCATTTGTTCTCTCAGCAGAGAATTTGCACTTGTGTCATGATAAAAATATATAAACCCGACGTTACTTCTTGCGATGTTCTCCTTTTAGTTCCATTTTTTTTAAAGCTACGTTTCCCACAGTTTACAGATAATTTAGCCCGCCATAAAGTTACACTTTCTAATTTTTGCCGGCGTATCCGATTTTTCTCACTATTTCGGAACCCATGAATAATGCTGTTCAACTACCCATCATTTTCCTGCTTTGTTTACTGCAATACAAAGCAGTATACAATAAATGAAAATAGATTGGGTCAATTGTTTCATTAGCTGGAGAGAATTTTTTTGTTCTGAAGCTGTCATTGCATTTCCTCAGACATCACACTGCACTGGCTGATGCTTTCCCAGCAGCTATTCTCTTCGAAAAATGAATTTAGAGCAGAGATGCCAACACTACCAATTTTCTTTACCCAGGGCGTATCTTGGCTACGCCTCAGAACATATGAGGAATGCCATCCGCTACCAGCAAAGCGAGAAATTTTTTGTAAAGAAAAACGAAAGCGTAGATATGATACGGGTGAAATGAAGTCAAGTCTCTAATTTACGCCTATCTATTTGTGAAGAGCGTGACACACAGACACACACACGCACACACACCCTCACACACACACACACACACACACAAACACAAACACGTAGATACAAGCATATTAATATATAGATGTTGTAATTGAGGATTTATGCATGTCCTTTAAAACCGAAGGCTGCACAGTTTCATTTTTCCAGCTTTTAAGCTTCTAATTCAGTGAATTCATAGCATACCAATAGCAAGAACTCTTATTCCGCCATCCAAACATTCTAACTGTGCTACGTTTTTACCGAAAATGCGGTAACTCCAATAGCATATTTTTTCCATCAGATGTGACCTTTGTAGAGTTGTAGAAGTATACATACATATCTGCTCAACTGCTGAGTTCCTTCCCATGAAAGGGTCTATGGCACGGGTAAACAAAGTGCGTACAATAAAGGGCACGACCGAAACCGCCTGTCGTTCAGGACCATTGCAGAATACTGAAAATTCTCTAGAAGAATTAGAAAAGCAAGAAAACTATATTAGTTAGGAACAAATTGATTCCTGTTTTTTATGCATCTATTGTACCTGTAAGTCCGTATTTTCTTCCTCTCTCTCCATCTCTCCTAAGTGGATTGACGAACTTACTTTTAAACCCGTATCGCAACTGTTACTCCTTTTTGTTTACTTTTCCGCAGCTCAGCACAGAAGCGGAGACAAAAGTGAAAAGCTCCAGAGATCTTGTGGAACGCATTGTGAAAGATCAGAAAGGTGAGCTGCTTCCTTGGATTCACCCGTACTTTATGATTTAATTTTTTTGTGTAGTCATATAACGCCATGATCAATTGAACTTGTTTCATCGGTAAGATCAAAACTGTGATGAAATCTGACATACAGCTATACAACACGTTAGTTTTAATCTCTTTTTCAGTTGTGTACGGCATCACGACGGGCTTCGGAAAATTTGCTCGAAAGGTGATCAGCCAGGAAAACCTTGGGTGAGTCGTAATGGCTAGAACAGCACAAAAATATATAGCTGTGACTACTGCCTTAACATTGTGAGATATACGTTCGTCATTTGAAGGTTTCAGTTTGAAACAATAGGTTTATTACGGAGTTGCTTCTACCATGGTAAGCTTATCAAGATGTCGAAAATTTGTCGGAAATGTACAGATGTAAAGAATGTTCACTTAGGACATTTTTGTTGCTTCCTGTTGCCAGGAAGCTCCAACTGAATCTGATCCGGTCCCACGCGGCGGGGGTGGGGCCCCCGCTGTCTCCCGAGAAGACCCGGATGCTCCTTGCCCTCCGCATCAACGTGCTGGCTAAGGGCTGCTCTGGCATTTCTCTCAAGACTCTGCGGTGTCTCATCAACGCCTTCAATGGTGACTATGGCGTAGTTAATTTCCTGTGAATAGTCCCTTCAATAAATATTTCGCCTTTAGTTGTTTGGCTCTCTTGGATCGAGATAATGTCATCTGCTTTGCTTAATAAACCGAAACGTGAGATTTAGTGTTGGCGTACGATGAACGTAATAAACTTGATGTAAGATAACGAAACCAGCGTGCAGGACTGGAGTTTCGGATAAATTCGAACTTATATCTATGATATTACCTCACACAAGTGCCGACTACAGCTAATTGGCCCGGACCAGGAGGAAGGGAGGGGTGGGGAATAAGGTACATAGGCCTTTTCTAAAACCGTTCAACAATGCATTTGCGTTTATAAAAGCAATACCTTCCCATTTTTTCTATTATGGCGGGTTTTAAAACAGACAATAAATCAAAGCCGTATGATAATTGTATTTGGCACTTGCTTGAAAGCACAAGAAGCGCGATTTTGTAGCGCACGTGAACTTTCGTCCCATGTAGCACGGATCCTAAGGCCTAATATTCATGCCAAGCTGAAGCATCAGCACAAGGCAGGGATGGTGCGGCGCTGTTAAGGCATGAAGCTTTAGCGCTCTCTATCTATTACTATTAAGGTGCACTAGACTGGCGACGTGAGAACGGAGGAAACTCCATGAGGTAAACAACCCCACACGCAACTAGCCCAGCAAGCGAAAAAAAGAAAGAGAAGATTAGAGATCTCAAAATAAGTCTGTTTACCGATTGCTCAAAGCTGCTAATGCCCGCACCAACAAAGGCAGAGCCATTAAGACCATTCCAAACAACTACATGTGATGGAAAGAAGGAACGAGAATACTGCCTTAACTTGGTTTACTTTACTGCCTCGCCAGTTCGGTAACCGAGGCTGCTAAAAATAAATTTGATAGGGTCGGATAATTTCAAAAATTCTCTAAACTCACTTTTTGTCTTTCTAATCATACACGGCCGAGTTACAAGCTTGAGTGCGAAAGGAACGCGTAGCATCGATTCTTTGAAGCATACGAGTCACGTGATTATCTCGGCAATTGATAGAGTGAACACGTAACCGAGAGCAGAATGACCAAGGGAATGACATTACGTAAGTAACTTGCTTAGAACATCCCAAACTAATTATAGGAACTTGTATGATCTACGATAACCATTATTAGAAACACCAATACTAGCCTGGCTAGTAACGTGCCACAGTCCGACATCTTTGAATACAACATTTGCTTCCCCCCCCCCCCTGCTAGGATCAAAGCTGGAACTGCTTTTGACTGCACCAGTAGGTTACTACATATTAACCCTAGCTTTCTCAGTCTCTGCTATTTTGATGAATATGTTCTTTCTTTTAATGTAATGCTGCAGTAAAAAAAACCTTGTAAATAGGCAGCAGAGCCTAAGACGGCTTGGATTCACCCGGCGAAGAAATGCTGATGTAATTAACTTCACCCACAGCGTCGTGTCTGCCGTGGGTGCCTGAGAAAGGTACTGTGGGAGCGTCGGGGGATCTCGCTCCCCTCAGTCATTTGGCCCTCGGAATGCTGGGTGAGGGTCGTATGTGGAGCCCCAGCACCGGGTGGGGGGACGCCAGATACGTAAGTTACCAGGAGCGGACCCCGACGCCCTAGGGTGAGGTGGAACAAGTAGCTAAGACGTTCAAAACACGAATTTGGGCAATACATGACTAGGAGAATCAATTAATGTACAGTTATTAATATCAATCAATTAACATACAGTTATTAGCATTAACTAGTTTATGTACTGGGCAACAAAAATAGAAAAATACTTATCAGGCATGCAAAACTTATACATAGTTAAAAAAATTGGGTAGGGAAAGGTATGTGGATGACACTTGAAGGAAATATTTAGATATTATTATTTGGTCCGCCACCAGTTGCTATTACTTCTTTTAATATTCTTTTGTAAGTTCTCATCTTGTCCGCAATTAAGCGTACTTTAGGTCCATTGTTCTTACGCTATAATCTTTAATTGATTAAGGCTGGACGGTAGTCCTGAACAGATCCTAATTTGAAGCTCTCCTTATCAAATTTCCACGGAACGCAAATCTAGTGAATTGTTCGACCATTTTAGAACACTGCGAGTGATATTTCTTTACCGATTCAATGGTTTTTATGGTGGTATGTTTAGGACCCTCGTCTTGGTAAAATCCTTCATTTTCGAATTGCAGTTCTTAAACTGGTATTCGCAAATTACCAAGTAAAACCCCTTTTTTATGCCGGTACCCCACTACGCAATACAACCCTCAACTTATAAGCTGAGGTAAGCTCTCATACGCCGTCTGGAATATACATGTATATAGTGATAATCCATAGTTACGGTGCTGTAGAAGAGGACTTAGTATGAACGACGTGCGAGTTAAACGTTCATATCTTCAGACCTCGAGTACATGGTGGGGCCCCTACTTAAAGCTCTGTAAAAAAAGATGCTGCAGTTGAACTAGAGAAAATTTTTATAGGTAATGGCGTCTCGCAACTTAACCCCAATAGAACTGGGGTCCACAGAAGGCATAGTTTTGATCGTCACATAATAAGAAGGGTTACTGTTAAACTGACGCAATTTCTTATAGGTGATGGAGTCCCACAGCTTAACTCCTATAGTGTTGGGTGCTAAGGAAGGTATTGCTCTCATCAACGGCACTCAGTTCATCACCTCCATCGGAGCGATGGCGCTGAACAAGGCGGAGAACATCGCCCGGCAAGGGGATGTTGTCGCGGCCCTCACGCTCGATGTTATGAAGGGCACCAGCAGAGCATTTGACAGCGGTAAGTCGTGATGACGAAAACATTTCCTCATAAAGATGGTAATCATATAAATGATACAGTAAAGTTATATTTATTGTGATGTTTCATAGAGTATATATGTTTTTAAGCAGCACATGCGTGTTCAACTTAGTTTTTATTTAGCATACAATTAATAATTTATCGCAAATTCGGTGGAGAAATGATTGCAATGAAAATGTCAAGATAGTGTAACAAAAGTCATGGAGGGATTCGTAAAGTTTTAGAAGTCAAGCCTCTGAGGCTTAATTTCAACTGCCAGTCGAACACACCGATATTCGAGGATACCATTGCATGTGCTGCAGAGGTGATGGCCTTACGGCACCATAAGGGGCAGAAGCTCGTGGCAGAGAGACTGAGGG
>LQNS02277216.1:1446460-1456635 GCA_001587735.2 Parhyale hawaiensis | reverse complement strand
TCAAGCCTCGGAGGCTTAATTTCAACTGCCAGTCGAACACACCGATATTCGAGGATACCATTGCATGTGCTGCAGAGGTGATGGCCTTACGGCACCATAAGGGGCAGAAGCTCGTGGCAGAGAGACTGAGGGCGCTACTGCACTCCGAGACCTTCCCCTCTGAGATCGCAGGTATGTGGCCCTCTTCTGTGTGTACGACTAACATATTGTGTAAGGAACAGTCATTAAGTCATTAAAGTGTCATCAGTCGGCACAGCGATGACACGTTCAGCTAAGCTCTGCAGCTTTAAAGTGTTGGAAATTTCCTTCTAGAGCGAAGGTTGCGCTACTTACGATCGATCTTCAGTATTTAAATTAAATATCCCTGACACGACCGTAAATTACTCATTCCTGCTCCGCCATACGAAGGTTTCAGCAATCTGAAGCGAGCGTAAGACTGCCTTTCTACCCGGGGAGAAATAAATTGTTTATTATTATCTTCATTATAATAGCGTTATTACTCAAACCTGTGATATGTTCCAAAGTATCGAAAAAAAAACACTTATATGAAATTCTGGACAAGGAAAAACTGATGACCAAACCCTTAACTCGCTTGCATGTCTTGATCGATGACCGTAAGAATCCGCCTTATTGAGCTGCAGTATTAGGAATATCATCATTTTACTGCTTAAAGTCAATGGCTTTTCAATTTTAATTAAATATACTATACAGATTGATCCATTTCACACTTGAAGAACTCCCTAGTTGGAGATGCTAAATGTTTTAACTCAAAATTACTTATGGTTTAAATTAAGGTTTTGTGACCTCAAAACCAAAATGCTCGTACAGAAACAAAATTTTACAACCATGAACAGCTGGGTGTGCATCTGTAATGTAATATTACTCCTGCATCACTGATAACTTCTCCAGCTATATGTACAGTTCTAGGTTCATTGTAAAGTCAAGTTCCAGCTGCAAGATCCTAGGCTTCGAACAAAGTCCTACCTGTGATATTATCCTCACCACGAAACGCTTGTGGTTGCAGAAATCCTACGTCAGTTGTGTTCTATGGAGTCTGAATATCAACGGGTCAGATTCGTTTTAGTAAACGAGGTTTGAATAATGCTCGTATTAGCGAGGCTCCTGTGACGCTTTCAGTAAAATATTCTGTAAGTGACGTTCTTTTACTGGCTTTCGCTTCAATTCCTTACATTGCTGCAAAGGGAAGAGTCCGTGTCGGTGGGGCTAAGGGCCCTCTGAACTCTAAAAGTACGTAGTCGCTGGTTGTGGCGAGGGCGTTGATAAACTTGCACTTGTGGTTTTCAGAGAGCCATCGGTTCTGCGACAGGGTGCAGGACGCCTACACCCTGCGGTGCTGCCCTCAGGTGCATGGGGTGGTGCACGATACCATGGACTTCGTCAGGAGTATATTGGTGGACGAGATGAATGCGGCCACGGACAATCCGGTGTGTTTCTCTGATATAAAGTGAAATAGCTGAGGGCTAACATTGATTAAAATTGACTAGCTTGGTAATAAATGTGGATCTCATACTTTACCAGCACTTGAAAAACTATACAATGCAGGTAAAGTCCATATCCTTGTATCTGAATACAAGGCCAACTAGCCCCAGAGGAGTAAGTAGAGCCGCAGCCAACCATGGGTCGCTAAGAACTATGGCGCCGAAACGGAAGGTTCAGTGACCCGAGCTTTCCCCCCCCCACCCTCCCGTTCCTGGTCAGGCAGGTGCCCCCACCCAGCTGCGCATACCAANTGGCGCCGAAACGGAAGGTTCAACGACCCGAGCCCTCCCCCCACCCTCCCATTCCTGGTCAGGCAGGTGTCCCACCCAGCTGCGCATACCAAACAATTGCCGACTCAGCACTCCGGACGCCGCAGAGATCTCTTGACAGGCATGTCACTAGAACTCGGGACCTTGAGCACGGAAATAAGACAAGCATGGCATGCTGCTGTCGTAGGTATATACTAACATATTGCTGTGTGAAAATAAAATTGCGCCGGTAAAATTTTCATTTCTAAGTTATGTTTGATAGTTCGTTGGAGATTAAACATGGAATAAAATAAAAATAATAACACTACCACTGTTACTAGTAATGGTAATGGCAATGATGATAATAACTAGCTGGAACCTGTGAAAATTCCACAGAACAAAAAGCATTTTTTGAGTGATATTTTCACATCTATGTAATACTGAAGGAACATGTGGAAATTCTAAGTAAAAAAGGCTTCGTTCATCAATTGTGATGCCCTCGGAACCGTAACGAAAGTTAAACATGTTCCAAGTCAGGCAGTAAATCTTCTGCGTATTTGAACTTCACTCCTCCTACTGATCCCTCCCCAGATCGTATCAAGGATACCCCGAAGAGACCCTATATTTTACCCCTAATACTGATTAAAGCGTCGAGGTCGTACTAACTACGTAACCTGACTTGTATGTGCGAGCAGCTGGTGCTGCCAGAGAGAGAAGAGATCATTAGCGCGGGCAACTTCCACGGCGAGTATCCAGCCAAAGCCTGCGACTACCTCGCCATTGCTGCTCACGAGCTCGCCAGCATGTCTGAGAGGAGGATTGAGAGGCTCGTCAACCCTGGTGAGAATACTGCGGTTTTGGGGAAAGCAGCTCCATTTTTACCTTCGCCAAGGAGGTTATGTTTTCGTCGGGTTTGTCTTTGTGTCTGTCATGAAGATAACTCAAAAAGTTATGAACCGAATCTGACGAAATTTACAAGTATTGTTACGTATGGTAAGAGGAACAGATGATTAACATTTGGTGAAGAATTGTCCATCCGTATGTTTTTTTTTTTTACCTCAGTTTTCTCTATGCTATAACTCAAAAATTTATTGACAGATTTTCATAGAATTTGCTTGAGTTGTTGGGTATATTATGAAGAGTAAATGACCAAATTTTTGTAACGATCCGTTTATTTGTTTGTTTGTTGGTTCGTTTGTCACCGTTTTTAATTATATGCATGTTAACATAATAACTCAAAAAATAATGAATGGATTCTTATGAAATTTATAGGAGTTGTTATTAATGTTAATAGACATAGATGATCAAATTTTGGTGGAGATCGGTTTGTTCGTTTGTATGTTTGACGCATGTTTGTCATAATGCTTGTTAGCAGTATAACTCAAAAAGTTATGAACGGATCATCAAAAAAAATTACTGAAGCTGTTAACACAAATGATTAGATTTTGGAGTTGATACAAAGAAAATCATAGTCTCAGACCCAATTTTAATTTTTCGTAACCGTTGCATTGCTTGGCGGAGGTATGCGCTCTCAGAGTGTTCTAGTCATAAAAAGTGCTGGAGGATTGTATGGTTGATGAAGGCCGATGTCAGTTTTATAGAAAGTGCTGGAAGATTGCGTTGTTTGATGAAGAATGGCGGCACAAGTGTCATCAATTAGTGTAGTAAAGTAAGCACGCAAGGTTTAGTTTTCTAAGAACTTCAGCCAGGAACGTTGGTTTCGCAACTTTGAATCGTGTTGCAGGTAATAGCAAAAGCCAAATTGCGCTTGAAATGTCTGGAGACTCCATTTCACGGTATAATTTTCAGGTTTTTGGAGTCTCAAGAGAAATCAATTAAGGATTAACTTCTGAAACAGTGAAACCGTCCAGCAAGACGAAGCCAACGCACCTGTCTGAAGAATGGGTTAAGCTTAACTCGACTTAGGCCAGCCAAACGATGGCACCTTAACTGTATGAATTATCCAGCGTATGACATGTAAAATTTTACCCCATTCCGAATATTTAAGTTAAATAGTCGTTATAATATGACGCGCTTTCCTTGAGACTACAACTTTTTCCCTGGAACTTCCCATGGAATAATAGGAGCGCAGGCCGACATGTTAACGGAGCTGGAGTTTGTGGGAATTGACAAGTTCTAGGAGTTGAGTATCTAAACAAACACTGAGGATATTCTACACGAAAAAATGCTGAAAATTAATTGCAAGAAAATATGCACACATATGCTGAACATTATAAAAGTGCAGAGTTATCCACATTGGGAAGGTAAATTAAAAGCACATTTATGCGTCTTGTAAACGATTTCGTTATAAAATAATACTCAACCTATCGCTTGATTGCGTGCTTGGTTAGTCTCCCTTTAGTACTTCATCAGAGAATTTATTTACTTAACGTCAAATTTAGAATCCATGCAATACAGACATTTGAAATACTGCTTAGCCGTAGCGGGAATGTTGAATTACAGTTCCTGCTCCCCAACCAAGCCTCATATGCTCTGATCTCCATGACACGATAATAGACCATGAACGGACGTCAATAAGTGCAACATCGGATAATATTTGATAGTTTCCCAAGATTTTTCGATTGGGTGATCTGGCGGAGGGGCACAGCATTCTACATGTATGTTTAAATGTTGGTGTCAGACGACAGGATAGCTGCGGATATAAATGATTCTAAAAGTTATACAGGAATTTATTTCAGCATAATTACTGAATTAGAACGGGCATATACGTCGCAGCCATGTCCAAAAGGCTACATACAATGTATCAAAAAGGAAATATGTGCAGCTTTGAGCGAACTTCCGGCGTTCTTGGTGAAGGAAGGAGGACTCAACTCGGGCTTTATGATTGCTCACTGCACGGCCGCAGCTCTGGGTGAGTACTTTGCTGGGTGGGCAGGTGCGGCCCTACGGAAGGAGAGTATAAAATGGGCGGAGGTGTGCGGCCTACAGCCATTTTATACTCTGATTTCTGGGGCCGCAACTAGCAGCAGGTGAACCATCATTTAAGTACTTCACTTAGTTCTGTTGTTTTTTTTTTTTTTTTGTTCTTTGCCTAGATGCTTATTTGGTTATGCTGTTCTGCAAGTATTCAAGTAAGCTGAGGATATTATTTTGTGGTTTTTCTTAGCATCTTTTTAGCGTCTTTGTTTTATTTAATACGTCCTGTGAATCTACCCTTCCCTGATGCTCCAGCGTTTAATGTTAATGTCACTGAAATAATAAATGCCGATGTCCTTCTGTAATGTTAGAAAATAAGGACGTTGCACTATAGCATTTCCAGCTTGAGAACTTTGGTGCCCTCGTGTGGGCCCTCAAGTTGAGTTTTTGGGACTTCTCTTCATCCTGATTCTTGCGCGCACTTCATTTATTATGTAAATTTCACCTTTACTGACTTTGCCCAACACGGTGAGGTTCTGTGTGCGGGTCTTCTTTATTTTCTTCACATGAGCGTTGATAGCCTCCATTCATGAATTGTATATATTGGCAATTGCTCCCACATGCGGCCTCTACTGTTGAGCTACATTAGTAACTAAACTCTATGTAAAAACCCATTGCCTGCAGCATGGCACAACCTTACACGACAATGGTCTGAGAAGCACTTTCTGCCGTACATACACTGTGCGAGGGTCCCTGCAAGTCACATCCACCCCACGGGACGAACGTAACCCCATCGCCAATACAGTCCCCGCTTTCACTTCACTGCAGAGGGCTGTACAGTGCGGGAGCTTTATGGTCCCCAATTTTAGTGACCCCTGAGGCTGGAGGTCGCATATAGTCGCAGGTGCTCACCTCGAATGGCTCCCTTGTACTTCCTAACTTGTTTGTTGGCAGCTGACATGGGGGGCGTTGTTGTTTACTGTCCCTGACGCTATTGCTCTCACAATATTTGATCGACTGCAGCCGTGTGCGCCTCTGCGGCTTAACCGGCATCTATGTGCAACACAATCCAGCGCCTGTGGGCTCCCCAGTCCGTTAGTGTGCGGTCAAGTTCATTTTATTATTATGTTTACAGTGTACGTAAATTTTTAGATAGACATAGATATGTGACATATGACTGAATGGTTCATTTTGTTGGCAGAGTGTTACTGGGTTAGATGAATATTGTTGATGAAGAATCTGTTGTCAGCCTAACCAAGATGCCCGTTCTTAGAGAGAGTCCGAGGCTCAGTCTCCAGCCCTCTGTGAGCTCTTCATGTTATGTCAGTGCACGAAAAAAAATCGTGGACGTTTAATGGAAAACCGCAGTCGACAGAAGGACTACACAAAGATGATCGGTTGCAGCTGAGCGGTATCCCATGTATGCCCTTATCCCGAGGCCACACTTACAATCGCGCATTTAACTTTGTGAGCGGACGTTCAGCAAGCACGTCGTTCATGGTTCCGCATTTAAGCTGCCAGCTATTGTCATGTACCAGGACGATGGGCAGGCTGCACGTTCGCTCATCTGGTTGAACTTGCAACTGTCGAGTGTGGCACGGGAGTGAGATTAGCACTGGAGGATAATGGAGCAAAGCTGCTGTTGCTGGAAGATGAGGCAACGTATTATAAACAGCGCTGCGGAGTAGGTTGATCCATTTCCGACTCCGACTCCTCAGTCCAGCTTGTGTCCAACTCCGATTCCTCGGTTCCCAGAAATGTTCGACTCCTGCCGACGCTATTTCTTTACAAAATAGACCCATTTATACCGGCTAAGATTCCTGAGACAAGCAAGAGTCCGACTCCGACTGTTAACTTCCACAGTTTTCGATTCTGACACCACAGCTCTGACTATAACAGCCCTGGTGCAGTTTCAGAGAACAAGGTGCTGTGTCACTCGGCCAGCGTGGACTCCCTCACCACCTCGGCGGGCACGGAGGATCATGTGTCCATGGGAGGCTTCGCTGCTCGAAAGGCCTTGTCGGTGCGTATCATTTCCTTAACTTTAATCTTTTCTCTTTACTTTTACTTCTATCACAAAAAATAAATAAATACCTTCCGGGAGTTTTATTTCTTAAGCTACATTGGAGTAACCGTGCTCTAACAAAAATAGACTTCAGCATTCAGAATCTATAACTGTGCTCTCAGACCTGGATAATGCAGGGTTCACACGATAGCCAGATGAAAGAATTGTTCTCAGCTCCATATCAGAAGTCGCTGCCGTATCTGTTTGAGAGGCAAAGTAGCGCAAAGTTCTCTGAGTTTTGATTCACGGTAATTTGAAAGAAATATCAAAACTTTACGGGTGACATTTGCTGAGCGAACTGACTTCATTTGTTCCTTCCGTCAAATGGACGCCATAGTTCTTGGGTGACCCGAGGTCCACTGCAACTACACTTATTCATCTGAGGCCAGTGGGCCTATACCCGCAGCACAAACCAGTGCATGTGAGTTTCTCAGGTGAGGGTGTGGTCTAAATTGACTTTACCTTTACCTTTGACGGTAAACATTCTAGCCTGGTGACTTCTTTGGAAGACTCACGGGTGTGTTTTCGAGGATCAACAACACAGTTTGCCCATTGGCTAAGAGAACTTGTTCTTTTGACTATCGTGTGAACCCGTCTCATGAGTTTCTAAAAAGTCAGACACTGCTAAATTGCGAGGAAATTTTGAATTCTTCCGATGCGGTTTTAATGCGATGTACTTAGAGCTCTTCATCACTTCTTGGCCTATAGAGAGACAAGCGAACTAAGTTTTTATTATATTAAAAACTGAGACTAAACGTTCAGGCAACAACCACAGTCCTAATAGCCATGTTGACCTACTCAGTATAGAACGCTTCTGTACTGCAGCCATCATCAGCAAAACCTGGTAAAACGCAGCAATTTTTTCTCTTTTCCCTCTAGCACGTTTTACTCTTACTGATAATGGGGCGTTCTGTTTTAAATAAGCAAGTGTTTCATAGCTGCATGTGGTCTCAACTTTGAGGGTTAAAACCAAGTTGTGCTCCATAATACAACCTAAAGTAATTCATTATATGGATAGCTTGATACAGCACTTTTTCATCTGTTGACAACATTTCATCCGTTACTCGAACCTAACTATCCAATCAACCCTACGTGATTGGGCAGACCTGCGCTCTGTCTATGAAGCTAAAGCAATGAACACCTGGCGCACATATAGGCTAAAATATTCAGTTAAGAAATGGTTCTTACTCAAACAGGTGGTCGAGAACGTCGAGTACGTCATCGCCATCGAGCTGTTGGCGGCCTGCCAAGCCATCGAGTTCCTGCGGCCCCTAAAGACCACGGCGCCGCTGGAGGAAGTCGTGAAGGCCGTCCGTGCTGTCGTGGGGTGAGTAACAACACGACTGCCGTGAGGGTGCTAGGGTTATAACACCAATACAAAGTCATTCTTTGCGAGAGAAAGAGATAGCTAGCTAGCCAGCCGGCTAGATACAGTAGATAAATAAATATATTCATATTTCATATCTCTGTCCACATAGCGAAGGTTTCATCACGTACTATTGCATTGTCTACAGTATTGAAACAACTTCGATCGTTTGTTACATGTTTATTTATTTCAGTTTTCTCGAATTTCTGTGATTAACCCAATAAGGACCAGTGTATTTCATAAACGACTTTGAAACAGTGCTATTCGTAAGAGAGAGTGACGTTTAAGTGAGTCCGTAGGGAATTAGTTATCGTATAAGTCTAAGGTACTTCTACTTAACATTTACTTTACCTTCGTATATCGAGAGAGAACAACCGAGACCTTCCATGTAGGTACCTGAATGGGTACCGAGCTGAATGGAATTATTTTTAAGAAATGTATATCTTGGCGTCTATCGTATTTTCATGCGTTATAAAGTAGCTCCTATTTTGAAAGGTTATTTTTAATGAAAAATATATCTTTGAAAATTCATCATTTTTGTTTAATGCCAAGTCTTGTAGCCATGGTCACGTTTCGCATCGACTGACTCTCATTTGCAGCGATAACTTAACTTTTTTTCAAATTTACACAGTAACAATAACCTGAAAGCTAAAATGTCCCTGATTGCATATGTAGCAAGTGCGAATTGCGAGTGTCCATTTAATTCTTCTGCTCAACTGTTCCTATATTTTTGCAAGGTTTCATGCTCAGAGCAAAAAGAGTTAAAAATGCCTCACTCAAGCATTAGGGTTGATATCACTGGGCTAAAGTTGAAAAACAATGTAAGGTATTTTTTATTCTGTATTTTGTGCACAAGAGGTAACCGACTTTTAACTTTTGCAGTTCCACCTACAGATCCCATACAGCCGCTGTGTACAACCTGTCTGTAGACAGTACTTATAGTAGCTACCTCCTTGTATAATTACTCAAAAAAATCTTGGCTTTTGCAAACGTGCTCTAAGCTCTAGAACACGCTGAAACCGTGCTGTATGAGCACGTTTAGGAGTGCATTGAACCTACTACACCGCAAAACGTGCTGAACCGGCACGCGTTCGACTTTCTGGTATAGTTCCCGCTTGAACGCCAAAGCACGAGACGTGTTCCATGCCCCTACGCGTGCAATCGTTGGAGAAAATGTGTAGTTGTGTTGAAGTCGGTGAGGACTAGTTATTTTTCGGGTTGAATTTCCAGTGATACAATGTTTGCGCACATACTGCAGACACCCCACATAAGTAGGTATAGATGACATGGGCAACAAACTGCGTCTCTTTTTCAAACTACTTGGCACGTACGTGCATGCAGAGATACGCGAGCGCTCACTGCCCATAGCACGCGTCCGATTTGAGGGTCTAGAGCACGCCTACATGTGCAATTAGTGCACGCGTTTGTGTGCTGTTTTGGGACAAGCTTTCGGCACGTATTCACGTGTGTTTCCAGCACGCCTGGCTTCTCTCAGTATACATATATACATGAAGCCACGAAAGTCACTCGAGTGCTTCCGGAAGCTTACAGCCCGTAGTACAGCACAATACAATCATGCGACAGACAACATTTTGACGCACGCTCAGTGCCCGGGAACAGACATTACCTAAGGTGCGGACACACACCAAAATGTTACCTTGAGATCGTTCATTTCGTTTTGCTATAGCTAGCTGTAAAACACGCCTTACCAGGGAGTAGTGGGTAAAGCACCGAGATACCCCCTCGTGACCTTTGACCTCTGGACCCCGCCTGCTGCCGGTTTCCCAGGCCCCGCCCACTTTCGGTTCGCCCCCCCCTTAACTCCCGCACCCTAGAAGTGCATTGGCCGTCCTAAACCGGAAGGTCAAGGTCACGCGCGAGGTCGCGAGGGTGAAAGGTCACGAGGTGGTATCTCGGTGCTTTAATCACTATTCTAGGGCTACACCACGCAACAAGTAATGCAATGTGATGGTTGCCTGTGATCGACAGCAATGCACCGTGTGTTGTGTCGTGCGACAGGAGATTGCTGTGCACCACGCTGCGTTTTTTGTGCAAAATTTTTTTTACGTCACCCGTCGCTTGCTGCGCTGGTGGGGCCGTTGCCTTAATGGGGGGGGGG
>LQNS02277216.1:1429811-1446371 GCA_001587735.2 Parhyale hawaiensis | reverse complement strand
TGCCTTAAGGGGGGGGGGGGGAGACATGCTGTATCTCGCCACAGTATACCCACGAGTGCCAGCATCTCTGCCGTAATTATTTATCTTATGGAAACTCGACAGAACATAAGTGTTGTTCTTTATTTATGCCTGGGGCCGTATCAAGTATGTATATGGAGGGTGAACATATGTTCCAAGTCAGTCGTCAAGGAAGTCCAGGCCATGAGAGCAGCAGCAGCTTAGAAGATGTAAACTTGACTCATCTTGTTGTTACAATCAAAAATATTATTGAAGCTACAGGGCCAGGAATCAAGTATCGGGTACACTACCCTACTGAGCATAAAATAACCCCAAGCCTCCCGAAGCGCTGCTAAGAAGCTTCACTGAAAAAGCCATTCCCGGCCGACTTGAACATTTGCAAATCTGTTCGGCTGAACATGGATCCTCGCATTGCCGCAAGAGCTACAGTCCCGGACACGAACTAAACTGAGGCTTGCATCCCCTGTAACAACCTCCAGTAATAGACAGCCTGTGTAGCACCTATGGCAGGTCTTTGCTTCTTTGTGTGGTGCCTGTAGATAGATAACGCGTTACTAATAACAGTTCTCGGCTGTCAGCTGGCAGACTTAGACTGAAATGTTAAATTAATTCATTTGTTGCAGACCCTGGGAGGAGGATCGCTACATGGCTCCTGACATCGACGCAGTCCGGGACCTGCTGCGCGAAGGGAAGATCTGGCACGCGGTGCGGCACCATATCGATCACTACACCCATAGTCAGGTGAGGTCCGGGGGTCATTCGGTTGAATTGTAGGCAGAGTAAAACGGCAATGTGGGGAAACTGTTTTCCTCTGTCCATAGTATACTACCTTAGTATTTCATGCGGCAACTCGCAGTTTTCTGTCCTCTGTCTGCTCATGTTGGGTAATTGTGCTAGTATTCGCATGCCTGATTTATTGGTTACTTAATAATACAGTATTTAATTTGATCATGAGCTACGCGATGTTTAAGGGCCCGCACTCACCACATAGATCCTACAGCTGATTAATATAAAATATGTCTTCTAACTGCTATTGCAACCCAAACATCAAACTAACTATTCATGGTGATGCGCAACCAAGATTTATTAGCAAGACGCACATTCACCAGCAGAAGCTATTCGTAAAGGTAACATACCTTGCGATCAATTTTGGAGGTCATTTTGGTGGCATAAAATCAGTGACTGACTCCCATCGTTAACTTGTACAGTATACCTAATTGTGTAGCAAATCTCTGTGTTAATTAGATGACATTTTGTTGACATTTCATTAATCAATAGTAAGTCTAATATCGGCATTTTGCATGGGCCGGTGAGTAGGGTGTAGTCTGTTTCTAGTTATGAAAGCTTCTTCCTGTAATCTGCGCGTATTTTCCTAACTCGACTTTTTATCATACGTGATCGTATAACTTTCACCGTGTTTAGGTACTCACCAAGCGAAAGTCGGACTAGTATTCGTAGAAAATTTTCTTGAATTTTAGTATCCTTTTTCTCATTTATTTATTTATTTATTTTTTGTGCCAAACATACTCCAGCCCGGTTTGGTTTACCTTCTAGGATAGCCTGTAATATCTGCCAAAGTTCTAGTATAAAAATGGATGACTGTCGGGCTTGGTTACTAAGCACTCAACTATCGGAAACTCACAGGCAATTATCAGTTGTATATACACATGAGCGCCATCGGATGATAGTGATAGGTGTCTGTATATCTCCTATTTGGTCTTAGATGTAGCGTGTAGAGGCAGCAAGTCGACAACAATATGTATTGTGTATGAGCTCCATAATAGTACCTACTTAATTTTCTAAACAGTCCATCGAGACCCGCGTGTTCTCCCCCACGATGAGCTTCGTGGGTGCCGGGCCCCCCCGGGTGCAGAGGAAGAGGAACGGACCCCACAGCTCCCCTGGTGTGGCCACCAAGCGGGCCCGACAAAAAATGGCCATCTGAACAAGCAGCTTTTCATCTAAGCTGAGTTCACACGATAGTCTTTCGAGGTTATCAGAGTGCGTCACGCGTTTGACTGTTTGGTTGCCTCCTCATATACAACAGAAAAATGGGCAGTTCTCTGAGTGCTAATTCATCCCAAATTTTTAGAAATATTAAAAACTTCTCTGGTGACACAAACAGTCAGCTGACAGGGCGGCTAATAGTTAAAAATCTTTTGGTGAACGTACAGGCTGTTAGTGCAGACACAATAAATTTGTTCCAACACGTTGTATTGTGTACAGGGAACAAAAGACATGTGCGAACTCGGCTTAACATGTTTACCCCCAGTTTATCTTGCTACATAAGACTTCATTCATAAAATTTTTCAATAAAAATTTGTTTTGTAAAAATCTCTTACGTACAATTTTTTACGTAAAATTTCCGCTGCTTACCGACAAAAGCGACATATGAAGTAAGCAGCGAAGTGTGTGAGAGCAGCTGGGACTTAAATTGGGTAGTGAAGTGTTAATTAAGGTAACTTGTCAAAGGCTTCCGTCGACTTATGTCGATCTCCTGAGTTGTTTCTTAATGGTTTTAGATCATATTAGTTGTGGGTAGGGACATTCACTTAGTCCCAAATAACTAACTAGTATTCAGATTTCAAAAATAAACGGTCTGAATGAATTAAAAAAATAGCTATTAGAAATTTTTAGTAATGCACCCGTCCGCCAGGCAAAGTCAGGCTTCCTGTTAACTGTCCGTTAACAGGTTAAGGACTCCTTCAGTTAATTGGGCGCTTTATCAACTTACTTCAGTGTGTTTATGTTGTGCGCGTTTGGTGGATTTGCGCGATCGATCGACCGTGCTGCGCGTTTGGTGGATCGTTCAAATTTTTAAATGAAAAAAAAACAGTCCTTGCCTCCCCTAACATACCCGACATTAAACCCAAATATAGTCCAACTTACCCGAAATTACGGCCTAATACCTACAACATCCACCAAACGCGCACATCATTTATATCGAATTCTCTCGGCGCGTTTAAGCGACACAATGAAGAGACCAGGCACCGAGTGTGTCAGTTTGTCTTACTGATGTGACCGTCGTCGGCCATATGGGGGCAGGAGTAGCGGGCATCGGGGGGCAGAATGCCCAAACGCCCTGTTAAAGTTACGAATACTGTAACTGTACAGTTGAAAGCACGAATGCAGTGACGTGATGGATCAAGTTTCGCATTTTTCCTCTTTGACCAACAGCTTATAGTCTCAGTTTATCATGTAGTTGTATTACATATGTACCACATTGCATGGAGGTTCAAACATCTCTGACTTTGTGAAAATCAGTATAACGAAGTGATAAAGTCCGAGCAGTGATATCGGCACTCCTTTAGGAACTGCAGAGCATACGTGCTTGTTACTTTACGAACGTTTGAGCGTCAGGCTACTGAGAGAAAAGCGCATTCACTAAAACAACGATCGCAACTTCGAAAGAGAAGTGATGGTGATCAAACGCGGACACCGTCACTCGGATAATTTTCATCCAGACTTGTACGGAAAACTTTGAGATTACAGCACTACAGTTACTCTATTACTTGCAATCTATATAAATCAAGATGAACCGGCCTCCCAAACGTTTTCGTTTTCTCTCAATTAAATTCTGAGAACATATTGTTTAGTTGATTTTAGCCTTTTTCTCGGTTTTTAAACTGGTAAGTAATATGCACCAGCGAGTAGCGATGATGTAAATATTTTTCAACCTTTTGATGTTGCGTATATTGGGTGATAGGCTGAGGATATCCAAGGCGCTCTGAAATTTTCCCGCCTCTACTACTATTGCATTAATGCTACCACTATTTTCCTGCCTCTTCTACTATTGCACTAATGCTACCACTATTTTCCTACCTCTTCTACTATTGCACTAATGCTACCACTATTTTCCTGCCTCTTCTACTATTGCACTAATGCTACCACTATTTTCNTGAGCGTAAATTCAATCATGTTGTGATCACCAAGCCGGTCTAGGATGGCTAAGTCAACAATTTCACAATCAGGAGTAGAGAATACCAGATCTAGAATATTACTGTATCTTGTGGGTTCATTAACGTGCTGAGTCAAGATGGTGCACTAGGTAAGTAACATGCACCAGCGAGTAGCGATGATGTAAATATTTTTCAACCTTTTGATGTTTCATATATTGGGTGATAGGCTGAGGATATCCAAGGCGCTCTGAAATTTTTCCGCCTCTACTACTATTGCACTAATGCTACCACTATTTTCCTGCCTCTTCTACTATTGCACTAATGCTACCACTATTTTCCTGCCTTTTCTACTATTGCACTAATACTACCACTCTTTTTTTTGCCTCTACTGCTATTGCACTAATGCTACCATTATTCACATTATACTTGGTTACCACAGTTTTTGTTTCACTGCCCTATTACTCGGAGTCAAAATTTTAAATTTAAACTCCAAATCACCGAAGGATAAGTGAAACACTGTAGGGGAATTACATCATGTACGTTTTTACGATTAACATTTTGGGACAAAAAGCATAGGTCCATTGAAATTAATTGCGTAATAACAAAGTACCGACATTTAGTAAACAGCTGCTTTCAGTATCTGAATGACAATAGGGCAGAGTAAGTTAACAACCTTCATTCCGAGAAGGTACTGCTTGACCTGGCCTATCTGCCACCATGTGTATTGCCACCGTACATATTAAGGCCGCTGCTCCTCAGAGCACAAATTGAGAAGCGTTCCAGATACTTGGACCAAAAGTTTCCCAAACAGAGACAACAAACTATACTGCGTGTGAATTTTAGACCACTGAAAATTAAGAGAAATGATATGAAACTTAGCCATTCAACTTTACTATTGGGTTGAAGCTGCAGCATTTCTGAGATAAACAAATTTTTTGATGAGCAACAATGTTGAAGCCAAAGCCGCTTCCGCAGTAACGTAATCGGAAAGGTTGCAAAGAACGTTCCGCATTTTGTGCTCTCGCGAGCAACGGCTTTTATGGAAATGTTTACGTGATGAAAAGTTTATGTCACAGACTGTTGCTTTCGCTGGCGCACTCAACATAAAATGCTCTATGTTATTTTATTAACTCATTGATATTAATTTAACCCTGCCAAATGAATCTCAGTCGCTCGTCCATAATTGCACAGTAGAAAATCCTATCTAATAGGGTAGCCTTACTGGTGTTAGGTTTTAGAGCACAAGCCTGTCCATAGAAGCAAATGTGACTGTATAAACCCTCAACTACAGTGGTTAAAATTTCAGAATTTTTTTTCTACTATTTTAATGGGTGAAAACAACAGGAGTTCTGCTAGGATGGTTCCAGGTGCGCCTGGGACTAGAGGTGTTCTCCATTCGTTCAATTTGATGGAGAAAAGCTGAGCCAAATAGCTCTGACTTGCTTTAATGTTGAGCTTTCAGTTCACCACTTAGAATTAAGTGTCAGGCGTTAACCGTAAACCAATTAAATGTGGCATTTTAGAACTAGCCATCGCACGAGTAATCGGTTAGTGATTAACACATGAAACTCAATTTAAAAGAGGACTGGCATGATGAAGCTTGGAGGTCTTGGAGGTCAGGCGAACCTAAAGTTGCCCAGACTAGACTACCTCCTCCAAAGTGGGCAAATCGAACACGTATTAACTATATATCTCCATAGGATCTCAACAACAAAGTAGGGGAAATCTTCTCTACAAAAAAGCAATGGAAGACGGTACGAAGAACTCGCTGGGGTCTTAATAGTTCTTATGTTCCTAATTGGTACGAAATGCTTAGATCAGAACCTACACCACCTAAATGAATATTTTTTTATATATATCAGAGCATACACCACACCATATGGTGTAGTCTATGATCAGAGGCATTGCATTAGTTGAACTAAACTCTCTAAGAAGGAGCAGGGGCGTATCTAGGAGGCTCTAAATGATGTAATAAGCGTTGAGAATGCACTAGATATCCATACCAATATATCATGTTCATTAAAACAAAGCAAATAGGGAATACTATTCTAGATATCTTGTCAATACGAGACACAGAGTTCATCTGCCGGGACGATGGGTAGCGCTTTCTGCGCCGGCCGCCGTCCTTCTTTCTTGGTCGTACTGCCGGGAACTGCCCATCATAGGAAATTATATGTAATTTGATAAGATGTAACATTTAAGTAATATTGAGTAGAGAGCAAAATGCTACTGTACTAATAAGATTCAAGGATTCTGGGTGTGGTGAAAGTTGCAGCGGTTGCAGCGGTGAGTTTAGCAATTTGCCAGCACATAGATCACACTGTACCTTATGGTGTCCATGTCCAGCAATTGAAGCGGACATTACTCACCCGCGGAGACGGGGTATTTTATCTCGGACTGCTCACCAGAAATGTTAATCACATATCTAGGACTCGTTCGATTGGGTGCTACATTAAACCTTTGAGGCTTGAATTTTTCAAGATTCGAAACAGAATCTTTAGCTTTGCAGCTCTGAAGCGTGCTGCAGGTGTTAGAAGCAACCGCATTACGTTGAACCGGCTATGAACTCCATTTTAAGGAGCAAGGTTTGTTTCTTGGAGTCTCAAAGACAATCAGTTAAGGGTCAATGCCTGACACTCAATTAAACAGGTTGAAGTCAGGGCACCTGTCTCAAGTTTCGGAGAAGTCAAGCCTTGAAAGCCTAATTTCGGCCTCCAATCGAAAACGCCCCAAACTTAATATGCAGGGAAGTGACACCAAGTTGAACTTGCATACTTGACAAGAGATGTGATACCTAAGCTCTGCATTGCTCACCAAGGATGTTATGACCTTCTTATCTACACAGCACCTCGGCCACAGCCTCCGGTACCATCTCACTCTGGAACCTCCGAACTGCCGGTCGCACACCGACATCTGATGCATCGAGTGGTGTCTGTTCTGGTGGACCAGCTGCGGCCGAGGTCGTTGGTGCTGCTGATGGTTCACGTAATGGTGGTAGTGCATAAAGTGCAGCTGGTGATGGTGTTGGTTATGGTGTCGTTTGCAGTAGTGGATGCCAACTGGTAGGCCTCTACCACACCCACGGGCCTGGTAGGTAGCGGCGTCGATGATGTCTGTTCTCCGCTGGCCGGGACACTGCGAGTAGTGGGAAGAATGGGACGATGGGAAGGACGGGGTCGAGGGCTGCTGCTGAAGGTGGGTGTCTGGGGTGTTGGAGCTTGCTGGCTTATCATCAGAAGGAGTTATTGGCNCCGCTGGCCGGGACACTGCGAGTAGTGGGAAGAATGGGACGATGGGAAGGACGGGGTCGAGGGCTGCTGCTGAAGGTGGGTGTCTGGGGTGTTGGAGCTTGCTGGCTTATCATCAGAAGGAGTTATTGGCTGCAGGAGAGAAAGAGACTTTAATATACTCGCATGATTAACACAGGCTGTGTAATATGTGCTGCAGCTCATTTTCCTCGATTCGTATTCCTCACACCGAGCTAGATAGACAATAATTATGTTAAGTGTAAAGGCTGAGCTCCTCTATCCACATAATTAGAAATGGCGATTTAAAGAATAGAAATATATATATGGATTATATATTTATATTAATTGGATTACATGTTAAGAAGAACAAGAAACCCAAGTATAGCCTAGTCTCAATACGACGCTTCAGCTAAAATTAGGAATTCGAAGCATCTTTCTTCCCGTGCTCACTCTGCTTAGTTTCATTTTCAACTCTCATTATAGTAATTGTGGGTGTTCCAAATCTTTCGCGATTTTCGTTTCCCAAGGGAATCTGTCCTTCATAAATGACCATTCCGTTTTCCTTAACAGACCTCACTTTCTGTTCCCTCATTCTTCTCACCAGAAATGGTGAAGTGGGAGGTCAGCTAACGCATAATAAACAGTATAAAGAGAACATCTTCAGCAGCGATCTTTGGGTGATGGGAACGAGGTGCCCCGCAATACTTGGGCTGTGGAATTTTCACTGTCGCCTTGGAATATGTTAACAGTAAACTCGTTCCAGACGGAACAGATGCCGAGTGTAGCAATAGTTGTAAGTGTACCCAGTGCTTATGTTTCCATCCACAAAAAATAATGTATTTCAGATGGCAGGTATAGCTACAGGTCGGTTTACTTCTTAGGGCCTGTCTACACGTTAGTCTCTCCAGCGAGTTCGCTATTCACATTGTCCGAATATTAAGTAGCGTCGCTGTAGGTAAACAACGACGTGCCTTAAACTCAACTTCCTTGGCTAGTGTCACTAGGCAAGTTGCGGAGAGCTCTTCACATTTGGCGTGCAATAAAACTCAGAAACTGTCCACGTTATGCTGTTTCTGCGGCACTGCTGCACATTCGGTTGATTGGATGAGAGAGCACAACCAAAGGGCTAACGTGTAGTTCGGCTTTTAGTCTTCAGCGCTACGTTAAGACATTCCAAATGCGCAGCTGTGCCAGCATAAGCAACAAAAAAAAGTCTCCAGCTTTCCCGAGTATTCCTGCACAATACACTTACTGAATAAGAGACTAAAGCTTTACCACCAACACTTGCTAAGTCAACTGACACCACGGGCTTCTATTGTAGCTCATGTTTTGCTATGCACAGTCTTTTTAGTAAAGTAGGGCAGTATTAAAAAGAATACCGTATTTTACAAGTATGTATTGAATTTTTTATTTTACGATCACAAACAAAGCCGGATTTACTCCTAGGAGTCCTGGGGCAAGTTCGGCCTGTGGCTCCACGGCTCTCAAAGAATAGCAATGGCTGCATAGTGATATATGAAATATGCAGCTGTCTATTCTCCCTAAAGGGAGCCCTTTTCGGCAGGGGGGGCAGTTTATACCCCCGTATAAATCCTACCACCAACACCTACATACCAAAGGCACGTCGAGAGACACGTCGGAGGTGGACCGGCTGGCCATGGCTGCCCTGCTGCCGCTGTCTTCCGTCCCTTTGGGTTCCTCCGCCTCCTCCCCATCATCGGCGCCCTCGGTGGGGACATCGTTCTCCTCTTCAGAGCTGCTGTAGCCTGGCAGGAACTCCTCACCAAAGCCGTGCTTTGTGAAGTAATGAACGAACGCAAACTGGAAATAAAAGCACAAGTAAAGAATATAATACTGCAGGTAGAGTCGTAAACTGGAAATGCAACTAAACCTACACAAATTGCTCAATTGATTTCACAAAGTCTCAGCTGACAAATCAGAAATTTAAAAAGATGAACTCCATCAAAGTCAGATAAAGCTACCATCACCGCACACACCAAAGATGATATCCACATGCACTGGTTCGTGCTGCGGATACATGCTCACTAGGGCCCAGAGAGCGGTACAGCTGTAGTTGAATGCATATTTCATGAGCTACGGCTTGTTGTGTTATAACCGCTCAGAGTGAGTATCATGGAAACGAATATTGATGATCAAGAAGACAGTCGACGGTGAGCACCTAAGGTGTTTCCGATTAACCAACTTTGAGAGAGTTAACCTCATCCAGTTTACTTTTAACCTTGTGTAGAATTTCGATGTTAAGCGTTCATTTTACCACTTTGGATCAAGTTTCTAGACTCACCGACTATGGTAGAAAATTCAGTCTTGCGTTGTAAATAGCCAGCCAAAAAGCGAGAGATATCGAGTAAGTTAAAATAATCGCACTAAATTATCTCGTTCAAAGTCTTTGAAATAAATAAAGAAAGAACTAAAGCACTCTAGGAGCTCATACCTCCACCAAGTAAGGTACGTTAGTGAAACATTCAAATTGGTCCTGAAACTATGATTTTATCTCTATTACCACCAAAATCTGGTCATGCATGCATTTTGATATAATAACTGCTTCTGTAACTTTTTGAAAGTCCCTCAATAACTTTTAGAGTTATGTTTTGACAGACCTACATTTTGACAAACATTATTCAAACTCACAAACGGACTCACAACTAAACACCAGAATTTGGTCACGTGTGTCTTTGAACAATCTTAACAATTCTTGTGAATTTCATGAAGATCCTCTCATAACTTTTGAATTATATTTACTAACAAGTATAAAATCAAACACAGAGATACAATCATCATGTACCTAACATTGATATACCTAACAACTCGTGTAAATTTCTTAAAGATTTGTGAATAACTTTTTGAGTTATGATACTAAGAAAAAAGAGGCAAACAAACAGTTGAGCGGATCTTCATCAGAAGTGAAGCATCTGTTGCTCCTAACATGTCTAACAATCCCTGTAAAGTTCGTAAAGATTCGCCCGTAACGTTTTGAGTTATCTTGGTGACATAAAAAAAAACAGACCATGAGACAGATAAACTCGACAAAATTATGACCTCCTTGGCGGAGGTAAACATATTTATTATTGTATTTGGATGCTGTACTCAACAAATCAAGGGCAAAGCACACTGGATATTCTGTCTTAACTTGGGGAGAGAATTAGCGGTTGTGTGTAGATCTACACGTGTGGCCAATGTTGACGTGACATGGGGGCCATGCTACAAGTAACAATTTTTTTTGCAGAGAGAGACGTCGCTCTCACAGAGGTTTCTACCATAGAGATTTGAAGATTCTTAAAATTAGAATAGGCTGAGCATTACATACATAAAAGGGTATAATAGGGTATATTCTATTTGATTTGTATATAATCCGTTTGGAGAACTTTCAGAGGGAGGAAGAAAGAGGAGTGTACAACTTATACTATAGAGACGAGCTGGAATTTGGCCAAGTATGGTAAAGTAGTTCTTAGGTGAGTGATGGTGACTTTTTAAAGTGTGACAGGCTTATCTTGTTAAACTTACTGAAGTTAGTCACGGCATGCATGGAAATTGCAAAATTATTCCAGAATGAGTTCCAGAGATAGTAGGAGCTTTTATCATGAGTAATGCCAATAGAGGACACTTGGAGATTGTCAAAGCGAAGAGATTGTCCACTGATCGCGTTGTTGAAGGCGAAATGCCCGAGCCCGAAGTTACCAAGAACACAAGGTTTTGAAAGAAAAATGCAAAGGGTTTCATTTAAATTTACTTTCGTCTCAACCCAATTAGAAATTTTCGGTGGAACTACCGTGGCGTTTGGTCTACACATGGCCGCCACAGGTCGCCTTCTTGAGCGGGGCATCCGTGAGGCTCGGGTGCTGCACGGTCGCTATGTGCGTTTTGGGGGTGGCACGGGCGATCTCGTTCCGAACGTAAATCACCCAAACCGGGCGCGCTTGCTCGACCGTGTTCCACGGATATTCCGCCAACACGGTCGGGCAAGCGCGCCCTGTATGGGTGATTTACATTCGGAACCAGGTCACCCGTGTCACCCTCAAAACGCGCATAGAGACCGTGCAGCACCCGAGCCTCACGGATGCCCTGCTCAAAAAGGCGACCAGGTGCGCACCATACGTACGCCGCGCTTGTTCCATCGCAAATTTGTAATTGGGAATTTGCTGTCGGTGCAGCTCTTCCAGCCAGGCAACGCGCCTGTAATTCACGGCCAACAGTTCACAATAAGCTTCATGATTACCCAAAACACAGCACTGAAGATAACAAACCTCAATGATGGTAGCAAAAATGAATCCAAAAGAGATCCAGACGAAGAGGTCAAGTGCTGTAGAGTAGCTCACTCTGGGCAGGTCTGCTCGCGCCTCCAACCCGAGGAAGGTCATGGTAAGCACCGTCATCACTCCTGCCCAGGGGTCAATTGTCTGTTAAATATCACTTTATCATATTGAACTTTACCGATCGTATTTATTTCCTTAGATAATTTGCTACTCAAAATAGGTTACGACCCATGCTATGGTTTCAGAGGTCATCTAAAACATAGGCAATCGATCGTCTTTATGAATGCAGAGAAGTTTTTATTTGTGGTTCTGTTGTGAAGAGGAAGAACAATTAGGGCGCACTCAACTGTGGAATTTTGCGCACTGAAAAGATTGCAATTAACATACGCCTATTTTTTTTTTTTTTTGACCTTCGAAAACGATCTGTCTGGGCAAAGAGGGAGACCGAATTTACTTAGAACAGTTTATTAGCTACATTTACGTACACATTCATTACGGAGTAAGTTAGTTACATGTCATGAATTTGGACATCAGCCAAAACATGTTTTCAAGAATATTCTTGAGTTTATGTAACTCACATCCCGTCATAATGTATTCATTGACGAAATAGACTAAAGAATATGCTATTATATACTATAATAGGATTGAAGCCTGAATATTAATATCAGTATGAATAAATATATAAACAAACATTAAAGCACGCGCAATTACTTACTGTGTTTTCATAGTCATAGAAATTCTTCAAAAAATGATAGTAAGATATATACCTTTAACTTCAAAATTATTTTATAATCCGTCAATTTTTTGTAGTAGCTAGAGAAACTGCAGTTGAAAATTTCTGAGACGGAAACAGCGCAGTGGTCCTTAGACTAGAAAACTGACAGTGGCATACCTACTGTATGCACTGCAGATATGCAGTTAGGAGATAAAAAAAAATACTTTTTTGTATATTAATGCGCTAATAACTACCTTCTTGTCATACGCTAGCGAGGTCTTGCATAAAAGTGCTGTTGGTATTGAAGGTGCACCTCGACTCCTTGGGCCAGCAGAAGCTTGTGCCAGGAGTCGAGGTGCACCTTCAATACTCTGAGTATGGAAGAATAGCTACCGGAAGCGAGCATAACTAGCAAAAGAACTGTAACGAACAGTTCTTTAACAGTTGAGCTTATATAGACGTTAACATATTATCGGCAATTGATTGGCTGAATCCATATGAGAAATACATGGAATTTGATTTGGTTTTGATTTGATTTGTATTCCAGAGCGCGTGTTCCTCTAGGTTCGAGGTACCTTCTCTAATACGTGAGCTCTATGCATGTATTACGCTTTCCATGCAACGACGCTTAAGGCCGGTGCACACGCTCGTCAAAACAGTGAGTTTCGTCCGCTAATCGTCCGAATGCTCCGTCGAGCTCTCGTAAACACGGCGCTTTGAGTTTACCGAAAACATTGTTGTAATGCCAGCCGCCAGTTCAGCTCGCTCAGCGGCTGCTGTGTTAATTACGTTTCGGGCATCTTTTCAAACTTAGAGGGACTTATAACTCAAAAGTCTTTTGAAGTGTGTCCTATGTAAATGGATACATCAACGCATATGGACGCCTCTAAGGCATCCATGATATGGGTCAGCAGCCAAGCCTCTAGCGCATCCTTTATAAACTTCAGCAGCAGGATACAACAGGTCTTTTAATTGTGAATCCCTGCGTCTCCTTGTGACCAACCTGCTTCAACCTGCGCTGTTGAAATGTGTTCAGAGGCGGGTCTGCTGCCCTGCAATATCCGAAGGCAAACTAAGCTAAAGTGACTATAACTACCAAATGCACTCACCCAGCGATGTCCTGTCAGCCGTAGCCTCCCTGTTGAGCCAGAAGGAGACCCAGGACAGCACCACGAGCAGCATGCACGGCCCGTACACCTGAATTAAGAAATTCCCCATCCTCCTCTGCAGGTAGAAACTTGCTTGCAGCGCTGAAAATTTTCCTGGAATTACAAAGAAAAAATTACGGTGAAGGCATTTGAAAATGTGGATGCTACTAAATGAAAACCACAGAACTTTGTAATATCTTTGAAGTAGTTGAGCGAATATTGTTACAGTTGCTGCACTTGGGGAATTAACTCTAATTTGTTCGTTTGAGCATTAATGTGCAGTTCTAAAGAAGCTGATAAAAAACACAGAGCAGGAAGTGTTCCTTGGTTGGTTTTTCTTTCTCCATTTGAAGAGGTTGATTCAGACTTTAGTCTTTTCAACGTGTTTTCCCAAGAGATTGTCTGTATGTCTTTTTAGTGAGTCCTGGTGACCGCAGCTGTGTCTGCCAAAAGCTTTGCTGCTCTGTCGGCCCTCGAGTCAGTTGGCTTCAACAAGCGTCTCTAGCAAGGTTTTTTGCATTTATTAAAATTTGAAGTGCGTTATAACTCCGAAAGCTATGCAATATCCTGCTCTCTATATAACACAGCTTCACTTTCTGACAAAACACTTGAAAAAACGTAGAAAAGACTAATGTGTGATGAGGCTTTAAGTTTCATACGGAAGAGGTGCCAATGTATCACCAAATCAAGAAGTGAAGTAATCAAAAGTGTCTATAAAGATCAGTTTCTGCGCGAAGCACAACTTCCATAAACCCCACAACTGCGGGCGATGGTGGGAGACTTTATGGCAACGGAGAGCAATGCATAAAGCCAGCATTTTATGGTCTTTTCTCACTGTCGCCATTGTTTCTAACAATGTGGCGACTCTTTAAAGTAGAAGCCTCGATCTCCTTCCAAAGGGTCACTGAAACTTTGCTGCTTGCTTTTAAAGTGACGTTACACGGTACTTCAGGCCGTTATTCTTGCAGAGATAATGTATGTTGACAATTGGAAATATCATGTGAAAAGAAGGATCTTAGTAAGAATACATATACAGTATGCTAGGTGGGGTAAGAGCACCAATACGGGAGTAGATTTTTACACGACATTGCACTGCTATTTGGATGGTAAAATGTTTTATCACTTTCTATTGGCGGCTCAAGCTTAGGTACTGCGGAACTGCAGTCGCGCTCCCCCCCTCCCTACTTCCACTGCGTATTATCCAGGAAGCAAGGAGCGTAACGGGACTCAGGTGGAACCAGTAACTAAACGGGACGTCATTTATGACGTCACATCGACGAACGGTACAGCTGCAATGGCCAATTACCATTTTTCATAATATTGATAAAAAATTATCAATTGCAAACTCCAAAACATTAAATACGTAAATAAACAGAAGAAAAATTAATTGATCAATCAATATAATTATTAATAGAAAAGTGCTCTGAGAGGCTGTTACAGCATCACAGGCAAATTTGGGCTGAGATGGCCACCTGATCTAACTTCTTTGAAGTGAAACCATATTTACACTTCATACTCAATTCGCACAGCTCTTCACAAAAGATTTTTCAACATATCACTGTATTTTTTGCCCTAATCTGTTCAACCTTCTGTTCCTGAGTGGCCAACCCTGCATGGAGATGCAAACAACTTGTTAAATTGCCGATCGTCAGTTGCAGGAACTTTAAGGAATGACTGTTCTTATGGTTTCCCTTGAGTCAAGAATATAACGCTAGCTATATTTTCCGTTGGGATTCAGAACTCAACCACCGAAATCTAGAGGTCCCGCCCTCAAACTCCGATTCATCGATTTGACGCCATACGCCGACATGACGTCACAGTTAAGTTTAAGTTTAGTCCAGTTGAGTCTTCCCGATACAATCTCCCCTTCCTTGTGTTAATCAATCCAGCAAGTACTTTTCCTTCCATTGTTTATGAGATTTCTAGGTATTGTCTAATAAATAAACCTAATGAGAATGACGGCCGCCGTCTAGCATATCTAAAGTAAATGCATATTATCTAGCATGGAAGTGAGCGACCCAAAAGTAATTACTGCATTAAGCCACCGCCGCGCTGTTTCAAAACATACACTAAGGGCTCCAATTCTTCTGCTTCGACAACGTAATGAATAGTTGAGAACGGAACTGCAATAAAACGTAAAATATAAACTGCGTGCAGAGTGTATTGTGACGGTCAGCCCAGCCTACGCATTATGTTTCCTTCTGCTCCAGTTCAAAGACAAATCAAGTGATCTTGTTAAACTGTCTTTTATCCAAAGACAAAAATGTCTTGGTAATGGAAAACACTAACCTCTGAAAGCACTTATCCAAGATTGTCGTCCGTTTTTTTTATCTGAACTTCCAGAGAGTGAATTTGTGCTGTCGTATACCTCTGGCACTACACTAGAGATTAATTCAGTAACAAGGTCTTTGAAGATGCATGGTGACTAGGCATGTTACCTAGTCAATCAGTTAAACCCAACATCAAGTCCAGTTTGATATTCAGTGTGAAAAGATAAATAGCTTATGGGTCAACTTTTTCATGAAGTCAGCCAGCTGTCGATATCGACTCTAACCTTCTTGGCAAGGCTACAAGTTAGATGACAGGCCTCGCTCCTCTCAAAAATTCGGGCAATTTTAATTTTTTTTTGACGGCGGCCTTCCATTAACTCAGCCCGTGAGTCGCAATTCCTGCCAATATCGGCTTACTTATTCATGGATATTTTACGCGAGACTAATAAATGCGCTCGTGCGTCTCGGTATCGCGCGAAAACTAGGGTACGGAGGAAATGTCTTTAAAATTTGAAAATAGTAATTAATACCTGGAAACCTGATGACGTAGGACGTTTACCAATAATTATAATTTACACATTTCTAAATTCTAAAAAAAACTGGTCAATGCAGTTTTTCTTGTCCTCTCCAATATCTTAAAAGAGGCCGGATTGTGAAATGATGCTTCATTGAACATATTCTCTTGATTCACTAAAAATAGGATCACTTTCTTTAAAATTCCATTATAAACATTCCTTTAACCGATGTTAAAGTGTGCGCATAATTTTAGAGCACCTTGCATATTTCCCGCATCAATGTAGGCGTGGATGCTGCAGTATATTGGCAAAAATGAACATGAAATAAAATGTAATAGACCTTACCAGCGGTACGAGAAATGTTTGTGAAGGTAGAAGGCGCTCCGACCAAATCGAACTGTGACAGTTTCATGTCGGACGCTATGACGATCTGTCTGTTGGCGTTCCAGCGATAGATGACGTCTTTTGTGGTGTAG
>LQNS02277216.1:1329649-1359184 GCA_001587735.2 Parhyale hawaiensis | reverse complement strand
ATTTTCTTATCATCCCACCATGCTTAGTATCCTTATCATCTAGTATTACTCTATTATTCATATTTATCCTGTGGCAACACAACTTTGTTCGCCGTATGGCATCACTCAAATCTCGTTACCATCTGGCAGCTCTCAACAATCCTAACCACATGACAAAGTTGCCATTGAGCTCTGCAAAGAAGCAGCGGCGGCGCGGCTGCTCTGCACAGCACAATGGCAACAGACGACGGTCTTCCTGCAATGTGCTCCACTTCCTGCTATGTGCTCCACTTCCTGCAATGTGCTCCACTTCCGTATCATAAAACTGCCCAGCTTCAACGGCGACAATTGTACGCTTGTGACTCCGCCCGAGGGATAATGGAGCTATCGGTCGCCTTCAGTTATTAAAAAACACGATTGCTGTCATCATTTATGCTTTGTTGAGTGGTTTCTTTGTATGGGGGACTTGGGTCGGAAAAGAAAATTATCACACAAGAAGTACACCAAACATAGAAATAAAATTGGATACCTGAGATACCTCAAGAACATTGTGGTCTAAATCGTAATTGACGCTCAGATACCAAGAGCTCAAGCTTTACGAATGGTGTCAGTTCACCTTCAGCTAATAACATCTATTCCAAATTAAAAGTCCGTTATAAGTTACCTTAACTTAATCAGATTGTGTTACCTCGCTACAATTGCAGGTTCTTTTCCATATAAAATAAATAGCGAGCAAACACTTGTAGCTAAACATCAGCGCGAGTAAGACAGCGTAAACCTCAAGAGCTCAGCTTCAGTAGAGTTCAAATTTACCTACATTTATAATGGCTGTCAATAGCAGAGTAACATTACTAATTTCAATAATATTGACTGCTATATTTATTAAATATTATTATTCATTTGCTATCTGATACTCAAATCGAACCCTATAAGGTCCAGCGTCTTTCTTGCAGTAGATAATTCAAAGAATGCTATTCTTACGGGATACTAAAGTGCTGCGCTTGCATGCTGAAAATCGCTAGTTCGCTCTCTGCTCGGCAAGTTAATTTATGTAATACACGGAATGCAACGTCAGCGTTTCTGGCTTTCACACTCCACTCTAAGGTCAGCAGCCTGAACTTAAATGCGGACGGTTTAACGGTATAGCTCTAACCATATGTGGAGGACTGCAGCCGTGCCTTTCTTGGAACTACGGGGGTCGGAATCCTCCAGCCCACGGGCCAGATCTGGCCCGCTATCCTATTTTTTTTCTTTGTATGTGTTATATAGACGAAAAGTGTGCGCTTTGCTAGATTTTGCTTGTCATGCGGGCTTACGCCCTGCTGCTGAAAGTCTCATCCGGCCCTCACTCAGGAAAGGTGGCCGACCTCTGCTCTAGAGCCTAGAGGGCATCTATTTGCACTACGAACCAGTGCATGTGAATTTTCCAGTTGCTGTGTGCTGGCAAGTTGACTCTACTTTCACCTCTGTGGTAGTGACCGTGACTGCATTACTGCTAGTCGTCACTAAGTCCCCTGTACTTTGATTACCACTCAATTCCAATCTATCTCGGGCAATTACCCACTTCCAATACCATAATTTTATCTGATTAGTTTTAATTAATGCAGAATTTCCATCCTGAGCTTCGAGTCGCTAGCTTAGATCAAGCTTTGTTGAAACGGATTGGGTCTTCAGCTTCTAGAAACTCATTGCAAAGCATTGAATCGAAATGTAAAGGTGAAGGGTACAATCAAGATGACGACCACACTCCTCAATTGGGAAGCCCACAAGCTCTACTTCATGGTGCAGCTGTACGTCAACTGGCTCCAGACGAGTGTGCGGCTGCAGACGACCACAGATCAGTAAGAGCTGTGGTGCCAACGACGGAAAGCTTTGTCTGATTCGACAGCTTTTGTAACCTCTTAGTTTTGGTCAGTACCCCCGCAGCAATGTCCGGACACTACAGTTGACGCTGACCGGGCACATCGGAAGCAACAAGACCTCGTCCATTTGCCAGGCGGACGCAAACTAGAGGCCTCGATTGAGTGTCAATGCGACCTCCCCTAGCACAGCACTACGGCTCAGAATAAAGTTCCAGATATGATAAAGCTAATGTGATTAGGTTATGGCAGTGGAAGCGGGCGACGGAGACACGTGTAGTTTTCCTGGTGAGCTTTGAAACTCATTGCTATGGCTGACGGAAAGAGAGCGAAATTTTTCTCCTTAAATTTCATTAACAACAAATTTCTCAATAGGCAGAAATCAATTTTTTTAGTTTCGAATTATATATTATTTACCGTGTTGGTGGACAAAATCTAAAGTTCTAAACTAACGGTTGCCATCCCTTAAAATTAAATTTTGGCTTACGGAACGCAGTCTCACGTTAATTTTAAGTGCGAAAAGTTACAGTGTCTGTGGGCATAAAAATCCATTATTCCCCTTAAATGAACTATGATAACAATTAGCTTTACAAAATTAGGTCAATACATTTTTTTTTGAGCAAGAGTTTTAGTAGAAGAAAGAAGAATGAATATTGTATTCGAGTAGGAAAGCTAAAGTTTGCGATATAATGAAAGGTGACTAATATTCCTCTTAAATTAAAAAAGTTAGAATTTTACTAGCTGAAAAACTAACTAATATTTTCCTCAAATAATCAAATCAAAGTTTGCGGCGGCGAAAGAGAAAGTTAGCGCTGGTAAAGCCTCATTAAATATCGCTCAATTGCGCCCAACTCCACACGCTGAAGCGGCGCAAAATCTGCCCAGACTCCATCACGCGAGCTTATTTTCTAAGGCTTGCTTTAAATTCTCTGGGAAATTGAAAGACAAGTTAGGCTATTAGAAGCAAGTGAGGAGATTATGGCCGATTTGACGGGAGAAAAACAAATTCCATCAGGGGCGACGTACTTCTAACTTGTGATGCCCGATGTTTTTATTTGACTTTGACTGAATAAGCGCTTCGCCTCTACCGAGTGCGCCTGAGAAAAACGCTGCATCAGTGCCGACGCCTCTGAAATTATATTTCAAAAATTTTATTTATTTTTTGTTTGAGTAACTATTTTGTTTCTTTTTATGATTTTGGAAACAATATGTGCAGTATATAGATAATAACATAAATAAATTTATACACTGTCTGCGCACTGCATCTTCAGGTACTGCCCAATAATCATAAGCGCAATATAAATTAATTTCAAACCGAGTATCTAATAATTCTAGTATTATAAAACGCTTCGTGTATTTATTTAGTGTCAGCTTACTCAGAAACATAGGCCAAAGTTCCAGCAGTTCAATCAAGCAGATATTTAATCTTGAAAGGTAATATCATGCCTACGGTACGCTAACATTGTATATAAACTGACTGGAGTAGCATTCAAGTTTACTGCAGTGTTTTACTCAATACTTTACTTCTGCTTCTCACTGTGGAAGCCGCACGTGAAAGAAGAGGGAGTCGGGACAGGGAACGTAGAAGAAAAACGAGACTACTACAGTCTCACGAACAAAGACATGCTATCAATGAAAAGAGAACACCCATTTATGTGACACCGGAGCCACTTACTTCCCCCCCCCCAGGTCCAAGGGCTTCGCCTCGACCCTTCCAAGTCCTTCCACACCGGTCTATGTTAAGCAAACATATCGTTTATTGTCTGAATTTTTTCACGCATGGGCCCACTAAACTATATAGTAACTAGAATGCCCGCGCTGTCAAAAATGACAGCAATGCATTTGTGACGACCCGTCGTCATTGATGATGCGTACGTAACTAACATCTTTTTAGAAAATACGCTACAATGGCCAACTAAAATTGTCATAAGAGATGAGTGCTCCTGGTCAGTTCATCTATAGCATATGGTGTCTGGCGACCGGGACTTTTAAAATTCCCTGAATTTTCCCTGATTTTTCTTTAATCTCCCTGAGTGTCAGATTGTGCATTTTCCTCTCAACTAATGAGATTACCAATGGGTTATGGGCTGAATGGGACTGAAAATGTTGCAAATCACCCTCACAGTATTAGAATTTGATGCAAAATAGAGCTAGGCAGCCGTTCACGTTTCCCCGGCACTGCAGAACAAAAATTAATAATCCACATATGGCTCAGGCTCTGAGGGAACGAAGCAATTATAAAAATAACCCCACAAAATGCACACATCCACTGCCCTGCATAAATTCCCTGAGTATATTGATTGATTCCTGATCCCTTTTCTCCTGAGTTTTCCCTGTTTTCCCCAAGTGATTTTTTCCCTGAGTTTTCCCTGTTCTCCACACTACTACTAGACACCTTGAATTAGCAGCCCAATCGTCCCATACCTTAGAAGAGGATCAGCTAAGGTACTGAATTTTCCGTCGGGAACTAAGGACAAATATACAATATGTTTCGATGAATGGAGAAAGTGCTAAATATCAGATCCCATAACCGCGCTAAGCGAAGCTAAAAATATCTCCATAGTTTCAATGTCAAGAGTTATTTCAAGCAAAAAAATTATCCATGTACAGAGGGATAAGGCTCCACTTCTGCAACCTGGTCATCGATCTCCAATCTCCGTGAAAAAAAGCACTTAAAATTACAAATCTACAAATTGGCCTATTTTTTGCCTATCTGTTTCGTTAAGAGCGTGACACGAAATCTATAAATAAATATATAAACACACGACGGTTATTCTTAGTATTAAATTCTGCTTGTCTCTCCGTTAGTTAGTACGACCGTGATGCTTTCATCAGTATTAGATAGGGGAAAATTAGAGCATTCCCAAGGCATCCTCGATACGACCTGGGTAGGGATCTATAAAAGAAGCAGTCAAGTTTAAATTTCAGCAATTACTACTCGCAGGTCTAAGATAGAAGATTCACTGCCGTTTTTTCTCAATGCAATAACTCAAAAAGTTAAGGACAGATTTTCATGAAATGTACATGAGTTGTTAAGTATATTACAAGGAGTAAGTGATCAAATTTTTGTGATTATCTGTTAGTTCGTTCCTAAGTATGTTGCTGTGTTTGATGTTATGTTTGTTAATGCAATAACTCAACAATTTTTTAATGAATCTTTATGAAACTTGCAGGAGTTGTTAGTAATGTTAAAAGAAATAAATGATTAAATTTTGGTGCAGATTGGTTGGTTCATTTTTATGTTTGACTTAGTTTGTCATAAGGTTTGTTAGCAGCATAACTTAAACAGTTATGAAACGATCTTCAAAAAAATTGCAGAAACTGTTAGTACTACTAAAAGGCGCAAATTCTTAGATTTTGGAGTTGATAGAAAAGAAATCCTGGTTTCAGAGCCAATTTGAATTTTTCGTTACCATTGCTTTACTTGGCGGAGGTATGCGCTTTCAGAGTGCTCTAGTTTTCTAATTTTAACTTATTTGATATCGATGAAATTTGAAATCTTAGACAACTTGAGAATATTGAGAAGATTGTTACTATTAACATATACGGTATTTATTTATACGGTCTTTATTTTATTGAACTGTTTACATTCTCATTGCAAATACGGTCTTTAGTTGAAGGTTGAAAATAATTACTACCCTCACCATTCGTATTTCACTTTTGCCGCTGTTCTGCTCTAAAGAACGTTTTCCACTTGTCTTCGTTCTGCTTCTGTTGTGCACATTGAGCTGATACAACAATTTTGGGGTTGAAAGTAAGGGCAAGATAATATGCATAGCACAGGCTCAGCGGTACTTCAAACGTCTCCAGTTTTGAGATTTCGAAAGTTGGACGAAGTATCGGTCGCTTTGCCGTTCAGCAGATGAATTTTATCCTATCTAATCCTTCACATCGGAACAGTGAGACCAACCAACTAATCAAGAAAACAGCCAAGCAAGAAACCAAATAAATTTTGTATTATTAACATGTGTTAATTCGTAAAAGGCATAAATGCGTCAAAGTGATTTATCGCTATTTCTCATTTACTTCTAATAAATTATAGAACAAAAGCGTTAAATTGTATTTTACTATCAACTAATCCTTAAAAAACTGTTAAGAAAAACGAATAAATTTGCATCAGAGGATCAAACAATGAATGAAATTCACGCAAAAAAACTTTAATAATGATATACATAGACGGTACATTTGGAACAAGTCTACGGGAAATCAGTCCCACATTTAATTTACTCTGCACTGGTCGTTAACGTTCCATTTCTTAACTCATCTCTTTCTCTATCATTAAGTACTAAGCACTATTGAAATCTTTTGATAGTCTCAATTAGCTAAGTTATTTAAAAGCTATTGGTAGTAGCTTTCTCTTTTTATTATCAACGAAGAAGTAATAAAGTAACAGTAAAAATTCCTTTTCAGAAATAAATAATTTTCAAGTATTCGTCATCACTTCCAGGGTGGAAGGGTAAGGCCTTATGAGCAAAGACAAAATCTACAGTGATGTAGCGGATAGAGACGAGACAGTAAGGCTTGAAATATAACCTCCTCAAGCTGAAAGACGATCTTCCTTTGTTCATAATATTAAAAAATGGAACATTTTACTCTGAATTGTGGCAGAACGGGATGTATAGTCACCGTGAATGACTTGCTACTGATGTTTGATGTTGATCAGTGTTTACTCGAGTGGCCAAATCTAAAACACATCTAAAGCATTATATTCTCAACCAACTGTCAGCAATGTTTTTGTCAAACAAACGTTTGCATCCAATATTGAAGGGTGAATTAGAAGGAGCCAATTTACCGCAAACTAAATTCATTCGCTACCATTTGCTCCTCTATTTATATTTTTCGAACGAAAGTTTAGAACCTTACATTGAAAACGGAATTTCAATGAGCCAATTTGCTTCGTAATAAAGTCTTTCGCGAGCGGTTGCGCTCCTTAAAATATTTTCCTCCAAGTTAGCCTTTGGAACTGCAGTTCCGCTATTAAAATGATGCAATGATCGCTGGCAATCGGCCAGAGATAATTGAATATCAAATGTCTGCCTCCAAACACCAAGGAGGTCACGTGGTGCAGCACGGACGAGCTCAGCAGACACTACACCTTCCACGCCGACGGCCTCCGGCCAACTGACCCCCAGGTCCTTAATTTACTTTAAATGACCCACACTGGCGTTCAACTATTGAAATGTCTTGGAAAGGGTTAACAAACAAACAAACAAACATTATGATTAGAACACGGATATAAATTAGCATTAGTTTAGTCAGTTTGAGTTATTGAGCAACTCCAATGATTGTATGGTTCGTTGGACGGCAAAAAGATTGTCATTTTTGATTTGGGGTATTATATTTGTGAAATGTAAGTAATAAATGCCTTTTTGTTTATTTGTTGGATAAATGGAAATTTATCGGTTTTTTGTATGCGTTTATTCTAATGCTATTATGAATGACTTTTTAATTATCTGCAAACAATTTACCTGCAGCTTCGTCTACTCGGGGGCTAAGGACTCTCGGTGTTTTTGTGGGAAGTATGTAGGGCGATAAAGCAACTGCCAAGGTGAAATGATAAGTACAAGGTATTGTTACGCAAGTTATTATAAAAGGTATTATAATCGGCTGTCAAAAATTACGGAAATGAATATATGCGATGGCATTTCTCCGTTGATTGCTCTTCAGTTGCTAATTTTGTGACATGGAGTAAAATCGTTTCTTTTCAACAGGTTGTTAGGGATCAACTAAATCATTAAGTGCCTTGCGCACTCATACTGCTTCTTTCAAAAATTTTCACTCCAATAGAAAGCTGCATCATCAGAGGAAACAATTCACTTATAGAAACATAATTACCGAAACTGTACTTTAAAGAATATCTGTTCATCGTAAGGAGCTTCTAATGGGAGGAGCAAGCCCAAGTACTCTCTGGGCGAGTACACACATGGCTTTGCCATGTGATCGAAGCAGGCGTTGGGAGTCTTTGAAGTGGCTGAAGTGGCAGTGGTCAGCATATATAATTAGGGAGGACAAAAACAGGCAGTTCTTCAATACTAGAGGGCAAAGCCCTCAAAAATGACGGCAAAAATTTTGTAATTGAGCTTTTTATTTTTCCGGTTCCCAGTATAGGTTTTGCTGTATTACAGGTCTCATCCCTGCAGGCCTGATCTTCCATTAGTGAAACGCAAGCTGCACAACCATGAATTTTGCGATAGCAAAAAAATTCCCCTCCCCCCATGCAAGATATGGAGCGCATATCAGCTTGGACTTGATTAAGCGTTAAGCTGCTCTAAGAAAATATAGTTCAGTCAAAAGAATTCACTGGAAGTGCCCAGGGCTCACCGTATTGTGGATACGTACTGATTGTTGAACCTCCAGCGTCGAACTTTGGCTGCGATGTAAATTCAATATAAAAAGCCGTCTGCTCAGGGTGAAGATTCAACTACTACGATATCACTCAGCAATGAAAGCGGGAATCCAGAGGCTGGGGCTCCAGAGCCCGGGATCCAGAGGCCGGAGATCCAGAGACCGGAGATCCAGAGACCGGAGATCCAGAGCTGTACCCCAAGCGCTGAAATTGTATGGTATCTCAACTTGTTTTTCAGTACATGAATTTTCTCCCATGAAACTCTTAACTACGTGACGGAGAGACGGACCAACATTGGAGCAAGCAAGCAACCAACAACTGTGTTTTATTATATAGTGGATTTTTGCAAGAAAATCGTGTCTGAAGATTTATATCGCAGTGCTCACCCTGTTACTTTCATCATAAGATGGCATACATGATACAAGTTTCCTTTACATGCTTCCATCCGCTCGGAATTTTGTCGATGGGTAATGGCTATAAAAATCTGAACTCAGGACTCCTTCCTATACAGGCTGCGTGAGGCAATGCCACTCTCCAATTGGATAAGCCCCTCAGCCAGTTCAAGGGGAAAGTTTACTCGAAACGCTCCTGTTGGGTAAATAGAGAGGGTGCGCTCCTCCCTATTAGAACCTCCTTTGTTCATCGACAAAGTTCGCTCTACGTGAGCTTAGAGTTATAAAAGCTTTGACGTTGGAAGAAAGAAAAAGCCAGGATCCATAACATTACTAAAAGCTACTCAGACTTCTTCCTTACTTGGATATCAGAATGGTAAAGCAAAAAGCGTATTCAGTTTAGGGTCTTCCTTACTCTTGCTAGAATCAGGCAGACTAGCCTAATATGCAACTATATCTGAGAGCTTTGACGAAAAATTCAAATTGGTCCTGAAAGTACGACTTTCTACTTATCACTACAAAAATTTGGTCATTTGTATTTCTTAAGAGTAATAAGAAAGTCTGAAATTTTCTTGAAAATTCATTCGTAACTTTTTGAGTTATGTTCTGAAAAACAAAACAACAAAATATGATGAATAATTACACAAACGGACGAACCTGTTATCACCAAAATTTTATCATTTGTGTCTTTTCTCTAACAATTCGAACAAATTTCAGAAAATGCGTTCATAACTTTTCCACTTATGTTACTGACAAACATGAAAAAAACACAGAGACAAACAAACAGATAAACAGACCAATACAAAATTGGTCATTTTCTCCTAGTAACAACCCAACAAATCCGGCAAATTTCATAAAGATCAGTTAATAACTTTTTGAGTTGTGCTACCAAGAATATAGAGTCAGAAAAACAAACAACCAAACTGTTGAATAGATCTTCACCAAAACATAGTCATCAGTTCTTCCTAACATACCTAACAATCTCTGTAAATAGATCCGTCCATAATTTTCTGAGTTATCCTGACAGACAAACAAACAGACTCGACAAAAGCATAACCTCCTTGGCGGAGGTAACTATCGGTTTTAAATAGAGCATTTCACGGTGGCCACAATCTACAACCTGGCCCCATTTTTTTTCGAGCCAGCGTGACAAAAAATATAGTTATATTATATATGTTGTTTAGATATATATAATTTTATTTATATATTCTAGACAAATACACAGCGCGACTTATAATATATTGATGAATCTGATCGGTAACCTTCAATCTTAGACATTATAACATAGTAATTAGCTGTTAACTTTTTATAAAGAGGTACTGTGCCAGTAAAGAATATAGCTCTTACACATAAACATTTCAGCCCTTTATAAAATTTACACAGACTCTAGCTTAGGTCTTCCATGTAGTTTTGAAAAATCCATTATTACTAGTCAACAGCAATTACTAAAATCAGCTAAAAATAATTTAAAATTTTGGAGTTAAAAATACACGTAGTATTCGTACAAAGAGATTTATTTCCAAGACAGGGCCTATTTATCAGCAACTATACCTCAGCATTTGGCAATGGATAATAATAAATCAAAGCAGAACTAATATAGCAAAGAAAATATTTGGTAACGGCAAGCAATGAACTTAGATATTCATACATGTGGTGAGGCAAGCATTTATATAAAGCGGTGAACACGGCTAGCTAATGCATAAATACAAAAAAATCTCGGAGAAAACCCATAGCCCGTAGTGTAGCACAGTCTCACGTGACAACATAGTGGCAGCTAAAGGCACTGCTCCCGGACAAACATTATTGTGGGCGTGAACCCACGGCCCTCTAGTGGTGCGCGGACACACAAGTAGAGAGTCACACTGTCACCTATACGTTCTCGCTTTCGCTGCACTACAGTTGACGACAATAATAGCCCATAGTAAGATGTGAGTAAATATGCGGAAATAAAACCTTCAAGTGAATAAATAAAGGTATGAATAAATAAACAAATAGAACTATGGTGGCCTACATAAATTATGTGCCATGAGGCCTCAGCCGACGGTCTGACCGCCCCTGGCCCATCTGGGTCTGATGGTGCAGCAGGCCACGGGACGGGTCCCCAGACTGTCCCGTCTGTCCCGGACGTCGTCCTCTACGCTGGACACCTGCAACGAAATAAAATAATATCGTGTCAGTAACAAAGCAAAACCCGTCGACGTGCAGACAAAGCAACAGCGTAAATGTAACGTTTATATTAAAAAGGTTAAAAAGTATAGGTCACGTCGATTTGATAGCACAAGCTAACTAGAAAAAAAAGCATGCACTGGTTCGTGCTGCCAATAGATAGCCTCTTGGGCTCAGATAGTGTACGGCTGCAGTCTGCTACAACCCGTCTGAACTATTGTATCATTGACTGAAAGCTCGTATGATAACTACGGCCCCTCCTCCCGACCGTACGACGAATGCCTCCTGTAGACTGGGAGTGACAGAACCGCTGACGCTGCATTGCTGAGTGCCTGCCTGACTTGGAACAGAACGTTTGGCTTCGTAACAGGGAACGAGGTAACACCTCTAAGCACTGAGCCGCTTGTGGTGGTCCCCAAAGAGTAATATGTTTCTGGTCCGCATAGCATCAGTTGGAGCGACCAGAAGGGCTGTCACTAGGAGACGGGGCGTTAAGCAGAGTATAGCAGCAGTAAAGGGTGGTGCGCACGCTTGTCAAAAGAACGAGTTTCCGCAACTAATCATCCGAACGCTTTCTTGCACCCTTGTAGATAGAGCTGTGAGCTCACAACACTAAAAACGATGTAAAAATATTAGTCGTGAGTTTATTAGTTTTATTTTTAAAACTTCAGACCCGAGCCACTACAGACAGGTAGCATGACCCAAATGAAACAATTTGCAACACCGGAAATACCGAAACGCTGCTAAAGGAAATCCAATTAAACGCCATTAACAGCTGACTTAAACGCCTGCAGGCGAAAACGACCGGAGCCCGTTGCGGCAATGAGTTCCAAACCCCAACAGACCAGGGTACGAAGCACCGACCGAACTGATTAGTTCAGCACCTAACATTCTCCAACGTGAAAGAGTGCGCGCCCACAGCAGCACGTGTAGTTCTCCTAGAGACTTTAAGGGCAGGGACAGAAGAATGCAACCAATGCCTCTCATTACCGTACACCTTATAAAACATACAGAGTTCGATCACTCCTCTCCTATGGGACAGGCTCACCAGATCATTATCTGGGCACAGCCTGCTGGCCGAACTTACAAGTCGGTCCGACAGACGTAAAGACTCAGCAGTTGAAGCCAAGGCCAGTGAGCAGTACTCCAATACAGGCAGCAAAAAAGCATAAATCATCTGCGGACAACCTGACTGTCACCAAACACAGAATACACCTTAGGCAGGAGCCCAATCTTACAGGAAGCACGTGACACCAGTCGCCTAATAAGAGGTTCAAAAGTGAGCTTCTCATCAAAGACAACACCAAGAATCTCCAAGGAGCTAGACTCTTGAAAAAAGTGTCATATATCTCCAGATGTGGATGCTGCGGTAGAAGTGACCGAGACCGAATTATAATAATCGACTTAGTGTTACTGCCATTCAGCTTCATACTCCAGGCCGAGCACCATGCACTAATGCGTGATGAATTCCTATTCAGAGACTGGGCCACAGCATTACGCATGGGGGAGCAGGTATCACTGCTATCAAAGTGGAATCGTCGGCATAGTTGATCATATTTTTTTTCTAGCGAAGCAAACATGTGTAAACATGTGACTAGTATACAGAACAAACAACAGCGAGATTTTGCTACCCTGAGGGATGCCAGTTTTACCTTAGCAAGTGCCGTAAGCTAAGTTTCAGATGTCTCTTAAAACTTTTAGGGAATCATAACTCACCTTTTTTTTCACACAAATATTTGTGCTGCGAAAAATGGACACAGCAGCGCATTCGGAGGCAGAGTTCAGGAAATTCTTCTTTTTTGACTACCGCGTGTACAGGCCATGAGGCAGGTTGCAGTTAAGTACTGCACGAATTATTTTGCCTACATGCGAAGAATGCTTGTGTTCTATTGCTTACGTAATGCAGTAATTGTCCAAATAATTGTCCAAAAAACTTCTCAACGATGCCAGTCGTATGACGGAATTGTTTCACTCCGTGTTTATTAGAAGATTGGAAGTCATTGGCTATTGTTGATATGAAGATTACCTGGCATATAATGCTGACAGTTTCAACATAGTGCAAAATAAAACGATGCGCGGTTTAAATCTGAACCACATCCAGATAAAGATGACAATTTCTCCCTTCTTATTCATCAAAGAATGTGCCATTAAACGTTGTAGAATGAAATACAGGTAAAATTTAGCTACCGTGTATGTAGAAGGTTTTAATTTCTTTTATTTTCTACGCAGAATGAACATCATTGTAAAAACGTCAGAATAATAGATAACAAACGCATTGCATGCATGTGTTTGTCCGTTTGGTTGAGGTAAAATTCGAAATGAGTGCACGCACGTACAGCTTGAACATATAAGCATTACACGCTGCCTGCATACGTAACTTTTATAGTTCTGCTGGAGCGATCGAATCGCCCACTTTGATCGAGATAATCTAATCCGATTAGCTCTCAGCCCTTCGAAATTTTACTCCCGAGTCTTCAGTTGCCTAGTTTGGAGCTGCAGGTGGTTGTTGCAAACTGACTACGCTCGAGACGATGGTCTGAGTTTCCTGCTGTCCGAAGTGAAACCGACTTACGAATGACTTTTGAAACTCGACTGAAAGTGCTACATAAAACTCTCAGAATTAATACTAGGTACTTCTAAACAAGTTAAAGCTGTGGAACTAAGTTATCTCGATTGTAATAGGCGATATGAAGACTCCATTATTGTACAGCTCCTACAGCATATTACAGTGACCCCAAATTTCTATTGCGGTCATTATGCAGGTGTTACAGCCACTCCCAACAAACGCCCCCTCCATTTGAGCAGAGGCAATTGTGTCGTAACTGCAGCAAATGACTGTATTGCTTATTGCCACGAGCCACTCACCACCAGGCTCTTGCCAACGATGCTGCTGAGGCCGAAGAGAGTCACCCCGTCAGGCAGGGCCAGGTGTCGGTTGAGTGTATCGCCCGCCACCACAATGTTGCGCAGTTCCTCAGGGTGCCTGCGTCATGAAAAAAAAGTTTATTCCTTAACTGGATTTTTTTAGCAATTTGTATTTCAGAAAATAGAAGGTTGGTTGGTAGTTAGGCAGCTTAGGGTTTTTGTTCGCTTTAGTGTGTGGATATTGTGTGAGAACAAACTGTATGGTAGGGTGGAGCGTTTTTCAACTTTTTTTTTTATCTTCCATAGTGGCTAGTTCGGAAAAGTTGCCAAGTGGGGAGAAAAAAATTCTGTAAAAAGCATTTTTTCCTTGACGGATATCTTCTGCCGCCCCAAGACCCTTGAAGTTGGAAAATATGCTCATGTGGGTGAAATTTTTCTTTTTGTTCACTAAGCAGTAGCTATACATCAGAGAAACACGCAGGCAAGGTTTCAGGCAGCCAGTGCAGCGCTAAGTGAGTAGAACAGGCGGAAGAAGGGGGTCGGGCCTCTCATTAATTCTGCTTGAATATCTAGCGTCAAAGGACATTTCTTGCAGCACTGATACTCTCTACATGAACGTTTAACAGAAGTAGGGACTGCTGTGGTCCCTACCTCCATGTATATGGTATCAGTGCTGCGGAAAATGCCATTTGACGCTAGATATTCAAGCTAACAGGCAGAATTTAATGAGAGGCCCGGCCCCCTTTATCTCACTGTTCTAACCACTGAGCGTTGCGCTGACTGCCTAAAACTTTGCCTGTGTGTTTCTCTGATGTATAGCTACTGTTTAGGGAACAAAAAGACAAAAATGAGACATTTTTTTCGCTCACAAGAGCAGTGTATTCCAACTTCAAAGGTCTTGAGGCGGTAGATGATATTCGTCGAGGAAAAAATGCTTTTAACACAATTTTTTTCTCCCCATTTGGCAACTTTTCATACGTCTGGTAGAAAAGCAAAAGCTAGGATATCTAGGCAATAGTGTGGTGTGTGCCCGCAGTGTTTCTCCGAAACTCAGACAAGGGTGGGTCTTGGGGGTCTTGACTCACAAGGTGTCTAGCGAACTCTTGCAGTGTTAGGTCATGCCGAATACCGGAAATGCCGATTCAACAAGCCAAGCACTGCACAAATTCACCTGTCGAGCAGAAAGGCGCCATCTCCAATAAATTGCTTGGTGTGCACAGCTACTTTGGGGACACTTACCTTGCCTAGAAATGGGAGGGTAGGGAGCGCGGGTCGTTGAACCTTCCGTCATTGGCGCCAGATTTCTTAGCGATCCGTGCTTGACTACAGCCGTGCTTACTTCTCTGGGGCCTGTTGGCCTATATCTGCAGCGCGAACCAGTACGAATGGGCTTCCCAGTAGAGAGTGCGGTCAAGTTCACTTTACATTTACTAGCGCTCGCTAGGCTGGCACCTCAACATTCTGTCACTGCTACAGACACGCTAGGTCTGCACTCACCCATCTTCAGTGTCGTCTTCTCCTGGCAGTCTCACGACGCTACCGGCAGTTCTACAGTCACTACCAGGGACAGCATATCGATGCACACTCAGTGACAGCACTGCTCTCTCTAACTGCAAAAAAAAAAATCAGAAATAAAACGACGTGAAAGAGCATTGCGATCAACTGCACTGGCCAGCAGCCTTACAGTGAATTCTCAATACCTGTTTACTGAGAGTAGTCGCTTGATATGCAGAGGATAATCATTGGTGGATCAGCCAGCATGGAAGAAAATTGTAATCAGCGATAAGAAAAGTGTCCATTCCTAAAATGCCTGATTGTGAAATGGTCCAATTTCCAAAACGCTGAAGAGACAAAAAATTTTAGTTCCAAAATGTACAGGTCCCAAAGTTGTCACTGGACAAAATGCCCAGTTTCCAAAGTATCAAAATAATTCTAATTTTCAAAATGACCTGGACACTCAATACCACTGCGCCCTGTGAACTTTGACTATATCCTGGCTATTAAAAAACAGCCAACTGCTTCTGCGCGCCCTAAGATACCCAGCTGTAACTTGACCTCTTGTAGGAATCGGAATATTTGAACCAACAGGTGCAGCTGATATGCAGCGCTGTAGCTTAATTCCAGTTTGTATCTCCGTCGTATCTTTTGCTAACGTTTCTTCTTTGGCATGTTCCTACACTCCCGGCAGTAGTGTATAATGTACCGAGATGCGCATTTTGTGGTCGACTGCAGCCGTTCCTGGCTGTCGCCTATTTCCGGTTTCCCAGGCCCCGCCCACTTTCGGTTCGCGCCCCCCCCCTGACCCCTCCCCCCCCGCTACACCGGAAGTGCATTGGCCGTTCTAAACCGGAAGCCCACGCGCGAAGGTAGGGTACGGTTGCAGTCGAGCACAAAATGCGCATCTCGGTACATTATACACTACTCCCAGCAACATCCGAACTTTTGATACATAATTCATTCGCACCCACCTCACAAACGTCGCTTTGAATTTCGACCATAGCTCAAGTTTTTTTATTTCTCATATTACAACGACCAATAGAGTCTAAATATCTTTTATAGTATCCCGATTTTCTTCGCATTATGATTATATATAAAATATTAAAATATCTTCTGCCACCTAACATAATAAATTAATTTTCTTGCAGTATTACTCTCTCTGCATTAATAACTATTAACGTTTGGAAAAGTTAAACCAATTCCGATTCGGAATACAAGCAAATACTGTCCAGTACAGGTAAATATTGTACAGGACAGTACTCCAGCATCACATCTGTGGATGGACATGCCCTCATGAGTCAGCATGCACATTCATGGAACAACTACGCAATTTCTGCTACAGATACAGCAGCTCCTTCACGGCGAATACCTACACTTCCTCCCCTCTTATCATTACCTTAGACTTTGCGCACCACACGGGCTCCTCTCGGGCCAAGACCCGTCACAGTTGGTCTGCCTTGGTGCCGTCAGTAGACCCCCGACAGGCAGACACTGTCGGTGGTCAGGATTGCAGGACAGCCAAAACAGGGAGGCTCGAGGTCTCTTCGATTAGAGAACTAGAATCGAGATAATCTACTCCGCTAAGCCTTGCCTTGTTGAAAGCGTCAGTCCTAACGGCTGGTTCGCGTGACTGAACTGAATTTTAGACGAGCAGGATTTACATGTCAGCGGCCGTCTCAAGAATGATCGGTGTGCGATCAACATTTGAAACTAGATCCCAAACAGTGAGTCTAGCGCCCTGCATGGATTGCAGTTGCATACAAATTAAACATAAGTGCGTTAGGTTATTTCAATTCAGCTGCACGAACCGAACAGGTGGTAGGTAGTGACGTCATCAAGAAAGATCAACAGTAACGTTTTGCATTACCGAAATGCATCTTGTTGGACATACAGTGGTAAAAATTTCAATTGTTGTTGGACTCACCCCACTCTCTATAAAGCCCTGCATCAGCACATCGAGGGTCACGGGCCCACTAAGGTCCCCAGGCTGCGCCAAACTTATTGTCCCTGTGACATGGGACCAGGCATTGTCCCCAGCATCCGGGACCAGCTCACACTCGGCCTCGTGCCTGCGGGGGTAGTGGGCAGCAGAGTTCCTGTGGGACCTTCTGCCTCCCCTTCGCCGGGGTCGCCTGTGGGGGTGGCGGCCCCGGGCTTCCCCGAGACGATTCCGAGATCCGTTACGGTGGCCGTTGCCGGTACTTGGGCGGCTGCCGGTACCTCCGTTGCTGTTATTTTCTAGGGAATTTGTGAAGAGATCTTGACTGACGAGAGGGTCGACCTCGCTGCTCTACAATTGAATTCAGTGATTAAATTACATTAGTTACATTAGATAAGAGAGCTGGCATTAGTAAGGTCAACAGCCCCATACCCAAAGAGCTGCCGGGTCTCACACTCTGGCCCTCTATGAGCTGTTGTTGCTATGTCAGAGTCAGTTAGACATCTGAAGAGAAGTGAAAGGGAAGAAACTCATCCGAGGAGATGGTCGTGGGAGTACGATTAGTTACAGCAATTAGAAACAACGGTTCATTTCCTGTAAAATGTTGCTCATAATTATATTAATATTATTGTTACTAGTGAAGTAGTCCACTGACGATAACTCAAAACAAGTAATAGAGTATCTGCTAATTATATTCCTAAATGATAGTTACTAACTGAAACATCGACCGCTTCTATGAATACCATTGTACTAGTTTCGTTGTAGTTTCATTGAAGTGAGAAGAACGGCTGATATTTTACAATTGATACGTGACTAAATTAATATACTGTAAAGTGTTTCAGATAGAGGTATGTACTATGGTAACGTACATTTGCTTGCAAAAGTAGAGAGTTGTTTTAATCACTTTGAATAAAGACATATTCTCGCTAGAGAATATATTAGTATTTTCTTTGAGTTGTCTGTATGTTTATCTGTCGTTTTTGCATGTTTATCATTCACGGAAATAACTCAAAATGTTATGGGCGGATAGTTACGAAGTTTACAGGGATTATTAACCATGTTAGGAGGAACAGATCATTAACTTTTGGTGAAAATCCATTCAACCGTTTGCTTGCTTGTCTTTCTCTTTCGTCTCAGCACCACAACTCAATAAGTTATGAACGGATTCTTGACGAAATTTGCATGAGTTGTTGGAGATATGACGAAGAATAAATGGCCAGATTTTTCCAATGATATATTTTTCCGATTGTTACTTCGTTTCAATGTGAGATTTAATGTTTGTAAGCAAAATAACTCAAAAGATTATGAACGGATATTTATGAAATTTATAGGAATGTTAGAGAATGTTAAAAGACATAAATGACCAAGTTTTGGTGATGATCGGTTTGTCCGTTTGTGTGTTTGACTAATGTTTGTCAAAACATAATTGAAAAATTTACTGACAGATCCTTAAAAAACAAAAAATTACAGATTCTGTAATTACTGTCGAAAAGCCCAAATGATCAAATTTTGGTGCTGAAAAAGAGACTATCATAGTTTCAGAACCGATTTCAATTCTTCGTTACCGTTATTTACTTGGCGGAGGTGTATGCTCACAGGGTGTTTTCCTTTTATGGATTAACGAGCACGTGCTGTGATGAGTGCGAGAAGATGATATTAAAGAACATACTAATAAAGCCGAAATATGATGAAACAGTATTTACTTGCTTCACGCCCTCACGCGGGAGCTTGAGAACGCTAACACTGACTTCCGGCGGGTTGTTAAATATGTTGTCCAAATTTCCAGAGAACGAAACAGCGCACTGGTTTTAATAATCAAAGCTTTAATGCGACATCCGAAGATGCCGTCAGTACCGAAAGACATGGAGACAAACTATACAAACTGATTGATAGATCATCACATAACATTTGGTTATTTGTTATTCGTAACACTCATAAAATTCTTGCAAATTTCATGAAGATGCATTCATAACTATGTGAGTTAAGTTAGCAAGAACAAAGAAGCAGACAAGCAAACAACTGGTTTGGTTGAACGGACCTCACCAAAAGGTAATCATCTGTACCTCTTTACATACCTAGCAATCCCTGTAAATTTTATAAAGACCCGTCCATAATTTTTGAGTTATGTTTGTGACAGAAAAAAGCAAACAGACAGGCAAAGAGACATGCAAACTCCAACAAAGACATGATCTCCTCGGCAAAGGTAAATATAGGTACTGGAACGTAATAGGTACTGGAACATAATAGGTACTGGAACATAATAGGTACTGGAAAATAATAGGTACTGGAAAATAAACCTACAAATCAGCTAATTCGCAGAGAGAAGTCAACGCCTTAGCTCTAGCTCACTTTAAGCGATTACCAGCCACAACATATATTTTAAAAATTTCATAGATTTTTATGGTAATGAGAATATTGTAAATTCTGACTGACGGACTGTTAGAATATTAGGTGAACACCGCAGAATTAATGCTGTTAAGATGTCCATAGATTTGACAGATGCTTGATTTCCAGTCATGGAAGTGCATTGAAGGATTGTCTGCTGCATAACCTTAGAATTAAACGGTGCAAAAGGACCGTTCGATCACGATTTATATATTGCTAGTTCAATGCTAGTTCTACGAAGATTATGCTTAACCAATACGGTAAGGCCTTGCTTTAAAAAATAACGATAGCTGCTTAACAAGTCTGACTTCGATGCTCTAAGTCAAGCGCGGACTGTCCTTAGTGCAGAACATTCGGCCTCACCTGCTGATCTAAGTCGTCAGCCTCGTCGTACACCACAGCCTCTTCTCGTTGTCTGAAAGCAAAAGCAAGTCAGTAATTCATTCGTCAGACTAACACATAGCTGCCACTACACGGAAGAGCTGTCAGTAACTATGGTATACTCAGGGAGCTCTTCAGTTATAGTAAAAGTGCAATAACCTCCGTAGGAATCTCTGTTATTATTTTATGCAGTTTACTGGGTTGCCGGGCCAGCTAGTCTGACTAGTTCTCGACATACCAAGCTCTGTATGGACGAAGTATCTTTCTTTTTTATTTACATTCTTCTCAGCCCAACATAACAGCTATGAAGTTAACCATACATCAGCTATAACTACTGTACATACAGCGGCTAGTGCAAATACGTGTATGGAAGAACCTATTCCTTTATAGCTGTTTTCCCAATAGGGAAGTACAGTAAAGGCTAAAAGTAACATTAATATCTGACACATGTCATATACGAGTATATATATATATCGATGTTCTGAAGAAAATTATATCTCTTCACAGTTGCATCGCTCTGAAGCTTGCTTAAGTGGCTGAGTACTTCAACATATGAAAGAACTATAGCTGCAGATGGCTACTTAGCTCATACATGTTTCCAAGTACCTATATACCTATAGCTGTATACATACCTATTTCAGTTAAAAAGGTTTATTGTTGAAAAAAATAGCAGTAATATGATGACATTTGGACTATGATGAGGTGTCTCTGAATCATTCATTCTTTTTTTTATACCATTGTTTGACACGACATTACTCTCAAATAAATTTTTTTTTCTGTATGACAAGAACTGAAATTAAAGACATTTTTCAGTTAGATATTATTTGATATCGAGCTTTCAAAACTATCTAACTGAAAATGTTTTTAATCGCAGCTCTTATCATACTGTTAATTATAAAACTATGTTTTCCCAAAAGTAAATCTATTCGGAAAATTTTCTGGATAATACTTTCATTGCACGTTGACTGCGTATTTTGGCACACACACTTTTATACACATATATACACAAATATAAAGTTTTTACACTGCAAGACTATGGCTGCAGCTGCTACATACAATAATGTAGCATTGACTCGCACGGCGATGGCGAGTTACGCCAGGCCCCAGAGCTTGGTTGACTTGTACGGAACATGGGGAAAAATCGTTGGTTTTCCAATTTCGATCGGCTGCAGGTGCTAGAAGCAATTCGATTATGCTCCAAGCAGCTGAAAACTCGATATTTACTGAACAGGACTGAACTTTCGAAAGTTTCGAAGGTAACCGATTTGCGATTTATGCCGAGGACTCGATCCGATAGGACGAAACAAACGCGCCTGGCCAAAGTCCCGGATAAGTTAGACCTATTGCGCTCAGCCTAACTCGGTTTCGTCGTACCAAATGATAGCGCCTTAACTTTATTTTTACCGAAGTTAAATCTGCTTTCTAAGCAGACTGAGTTATTGGCTAAAGTTATTTAATCACAGACAAGTTTCCGTTTCGAAAGTACTGAAATCTAGCGAAATGAACGTTCATTGTGGCATTTAATCTGAATTTATATTAGGCTGATCGTTTCGATGGGCCTAGACGAATACGACTTAACAATAAAGTAATGACCATCTATTCAAACCGCCTGATACGAATATGCTAGCGAGCTTTTGTATCGAGATAAGTTCGAAATTCATTTGGTGAGTTGGAGTTAGAGTGAAGAGTGAATTAAGAACAGAGCACATAACCTGCACGGAAAGCTAGCTATGTTTTGCCTCCTGCGTGGTAAGACTGACTGGCCACAAGAGTTAATCCAGAATCTAATGGTAAAATTTGTCCCTTGTATTAGCTGCAAGAACGTTACTTATAAGAATGAATACCTCAGGGTGCTGCGCCTCCAGTTTTGCTGGGCACGGCATCCATATGAGGATAAACATGGTCCATCTGTCTATTTGCTCCCCCTGATCTCCTGCCACTCGAGCGTTCCAGTGAAAACTCCTCCCTTGTGTAATGGAACTGAATGCACAATTGAGGAGTAACGCTATGTTATTGTTACAGTACTCCCTGGTATTACCTGTGAGCAATGGGCGCCTGCTGGTGATGGAGGTCATGATGTTGGTGGTTGTGGTGATGGTTGCCGATGGTGGGAGATTGGGTTGGCAATAGAGAATCCTGCTAGGATAAATTAGTGGTTTAATTTTTCTTAACAAGGGCCGATGAGGTTGGGTTATCCATGGGTCAGTGGGCTCACTGGGCTGGCCATGAGGCTCATTCCAACAGAGGAGCCGCGGCCCAAGATCGTTCCAAAGAGGAAAATTCCTCGAAGAAAGTGGCTAGAATTAAATTCCTATTGTTACTGATGGTATACTAAATGCAAGGTTTATAGAATTTTCTTCCTCAGTATAAGCGAGTAATTTTTTCCCATAATTCGTTCTTGTTTTCTTTTCATCAGCTAGCCAAAAGTTTTGACAGCTTCTAAGGGTCTTTTGAAGATAAAATATAGAAAATTAATGATGATAACAGTCACAAAAAGTTTCGAAGAAGGTTTTACGAGATCACGATATTTGGTTGGAAAAACTTAGAGATTTAGCAGTAAAAGTATTAATTAGAGCACATGTGTGATGTAGCTGCACGTTTGCCTGCTCAATCAGACCCTCAGTGCCGAACGAATTTTTAGCCTGCATTGTTGCAACGATTTATAAAGAGTATTTGTACAAATTACTTCAGGTGTATTATTTGCAGGCCTCCTAACTTCCTGAACCATGACATCGTACTCAAATTGGATTTAAGTATAGATGAATGGATAATGCAATAAAAAACAAGTAGTTGGGCTAGCGAATTATCTCACTAGACGGAGAGGATTATTTGACACACATACAGACGAGAGTTATGAGTACCGTCTCTTCCTGAGAACCGCTGCCCTCTCCGTGGGTGCTGAAGTGCAGCCGTGCGATCTCCCGCTGGATGCTGCGGAGCTCCCACCACACAGCTGATAGGTTCGCTTGTATGTCGCTCAGTGCCTGTTCGTTGGGATCTGTACCGATTACAATCATTAATTGTTATTAACATCCAGACTACAGTGTACAGTATTACATGTTACGTGACTCTGCGCAGGAACTTAATACACCTATTAGTCCCTGACGTACCGCAGTGTAACGCCACTTTCCACATAAAGTGACAATTCAGTCTCTGCTGCACCATAGCGATTCGTGGTCCTGCTGAGGAAGTACTAATTCAGTGTCTGGTCCCCACACAATGTTTCGTGACTACGAGAAAAAGCAACAATGCGTGTGTCGTGTTACAACTCCTACGTTTGGCAATAAATGTGAAAATTTTTTACAGTAATTGTTACCAAAGAGAGCCAATTACGTCTCCTTGGATATAGAAGAAACAACAGTGGGAGAGGCACACATTAACGGTGAATAGCTCCAAAGAAAGTATAGGCGTGAAAGAAAAATTATACTGAAGGTTAATGATCTGGATAAGTAGCTTAGGGAAACAGATTGTAATTTGCTATAGGTGAGCAGAGCGCATATTACCTTGGCCATGTTGTGTTGATTTGTTTCCAGCAGGGAAGAATGGAAACAAATGTTAGTTCTCAGGAAAGAAGAAAAGACACTGTATTGTGTCATGTATTTTAACTATATGGCTTATAGAAAATAATACACATTCTTGCAGTGATATTTTGTAGTTCTTTAGTAAAGAGAACACAAGGGAAAACAAAGGTCAGTTGTAGGCCCGCAAAAAAGAGTTTTTGGTTGTGCTTTGTAGATCTGTTTCTTACATGATATAAAGGGGAAATGAAGGTCAGTTGTTTCGTTGCTCACAGAAATAAGGGAAAACAAGGGTCTGTTCTTGGCATGGAAGAAAAGATAATGGAGGGGTCACGTCATCTTAAAGTTGCGCCAGCGTTGGACTCCCAACGGCTGCCAGACGAGGCCTGCTGATCTACAGCAGCCGAGGAGGTCAAGGCAAGAAGATTGCTTATATGCAGACAGCGTCGTTGTCTGTCTCCTGGCGATACAGACGGTGTGCTCGTCCCAAACTTCCGCAGTTACACAACGTAAGAGATTGCTCTGATTCACCGAATAAAATCCAATGCGAAACCCTTCTAATTAATGTAAATAAAATCATGCTGCTTGTTGCAGAACAAATGGAATAATTCCGCGGAAGATATTTATCAGAAAAACTATCAGCTTCTGTTAAGCCCAGTGCACACTAGGGTTGATAAACAAGAACGTTGCACTTTTGTGGAACAAAAGTTTCTGTGACTGCGACTACATCTTAACGTGTTTGAACATCGCAATAAAATGTACGTTATTGCGAGCTAAAACTTACTAGAAATTAAGATAAATATTCCAAACCGTGCAGTTGACACTTGTCGTAGAAGAATTTTTGCAATGGCAGCTTAGTTTTTAAGTCATTTTGCACAGTTAAAACCCGGTCAAAGCAAACAAAAAACAAACAAACATCATTTATTATCTCGTATACAGGGTACAGTGAATACACCTATCGAGGTTTTCTTTTAGCTTTTAACTCTAGAAATTTAAAGAACTGGTAGTGTGAAGAGCAGGAGAAGCAGTCCGTGATGAGAGTCAATTTGGGATCCCTCCCCGTGCTTCGCCTGGCCTTCTCGATGCTGGAGTGCTCCACGCAGTGTAATCCGTAGCGTGCCGTCCGGGAAATCGAACCAGGGGCTCCGTTGGTGCGATGTCGAGCCGTTGTCACTTTACCACCGAGAGGGCCAAGCAGAAGTTGAGCCCGTAGCGACAAAATCAGATGAGTAAGAAGAAATGTTCCCGTGTTTCGACTCTCGTCTGCAGCGAGCTTTAGAATAACTTTTACTCCTACATAGATTGATAATTTGGGAGAAACTCTTTATTTATGTAGGTTTTGCTAAACAACATACTGCATTTATAATTTTTTAACAGTTCTGTATTAACCCAAGCCTAATAAGGGGAAGGCAAAACAATCCTGCCCCGGTGCACAGACTGCCTTAGACTTCAAATAATGGCATAACTTCTCAACTTCTCATCAAAAAACGTCAAGTAACCATCGACAATCAATCCACTGGGTGATGGAGAGCCCTCACGCTGCACTGAGACGTAACTCGATCATAGCCCGAACTCACACACTCATTGGTCGCCAGTTCAGCCTTCCAGCCAATCAGCGAAGTCCATTCGTCTCCAACACAGCGCTAAAAAGTTACGAATAAAGGTAATAAAGGTAACATTCTTCATTGCGTCAGTACTGCCAGCTATTCGCTACAGCTGAGCACCTCTAAGACAAATGCGACAGCTTGAAGATGACCCGTCGATTAGGTTGAAACGCGTCTCAAAAACTTGTTTCAAAACTACAACTTCGTTCAAATGATCCATCCATCTCACGTCAATTATCTTAACGCTCCCACTCATACTTGTGAATACTGCGTATTCAGTTGGGTGAAGGAGGTGCGGCGAACGCTCGAGTTTGAAGGATGATACCGATTTTATTCCTTGTAGCGGTTACAGATCTTGAGCAGATACGTAAAAAATGAGTTTTTGTCGCCACTTAGTTATGATTTGAAAACCGTTTTAACCTGCAAGCAATGTATAATCACATATGATAATGCATATTCTAAAGTAAACAAAAAATATCAAACATTAACAAATACATAAGGATATTTGCTCTCAGTTGGATATTTTACGAGCTCATAATATTCCCCTGCTGAATTCACGAGACTGGAAGTTGCAGGTTTGAGTGCCAGTCCAGGCAGGCCAGCTTTACAGCGATGGGAGTGCTGACTCAGAGATTGATAGGTATGCATAGCTGCCGTGGGGGCACTTACCTTTTCCTAGCAGTCTTATGAACCTGCCGTCAATTGCGCCATAGTTCTAAACGATCCTTTCTCAACTGCAGCCTTACAGTCCCTCGGGGGCAGTTAACCCATATCCGCAGCATGAACTTGTTCGTGCGGATTTCCCAGGAAGATTTGCCGTCAAGTTCGCTTTACCTTTATATGACAGGCCTGAGAGTTTCCGAACCTAGTTCGACTAATCACCCAACAGCTGTCTCAGTCGAATTCGCTTTCTCTATAACTTTAATAACTTTCAGTCGAGGGAATTTAATTAGATACCGAACAGTGCACAGAGCAAGAGGCTCATTCCCAGAGAGGAGACAAAGTCCAGGCTTCGGTTCGATTCAAGTTTTTACAATTATTTTGATGTTAACACGCACAGTATAGCTAGAGCTTCGTGAGCATCAGACGGATGGCAGTGAGTATATAATTTTTTGCAGGAAATAACTTAAACAAAAATAGAATCGAAGAGAAAACAGCAGGTTTGAATGAAACAATTTACGAGTTGCGGAGGTGATATCATCAGTTGATGAGGATGTGCTCTCTGTACTCAGCTAGGCGATTTTATGTTTAATTTGTTGACTGTCCTGCGACAGCTTCCGAAAGAAGTTCATTACAAATCTCAATGTATCTGGCGCATGAGAAAATCTGGTAACGCTGTCTGTTCATTCTCTGTTGGTGTAATTAATAACTGCACATACCACCTAGTACACTAATGATATAGCAAAATCTTACGAGAGCAGACAACGAAATTCTCGGTATTACTTGCCGTAAACATGTAATAATTTTATGCCTATCCTTGAGCTTCCATAGTGTCCCTGACTGCCATAACGATCAGAAGACTCTATAAGGCTCTGCAGCGCTGTATGTGCTGCATGGTAATCGAGCAGCATTTGGATTTGCAAGCTTCCTCGTGTTGGTTCTTCTACCTCAACACCACTTGACTGCTACTAAACGCCAAGCGATTCTCTCATTGAGGTCTAATTCGATTCTTGGGTATTCCATCTGCTACTTATTTGGGGTCCAAGTTAAGGGTGCTATTGTAACCCGTAAATGCTGGAGACAGCCGAATACTCAATCCTGCTCCGCAGGATTTGAAAAAAGTTACGAATTTGTATTGCAGCGTTTTATATATTGTGTAACAGTGTGGTATGTAATTACAACTACTTTAGAAATGGATGAATTTTGTATTAAATGCCAAAGAGAAGTTTTGTCGCGGTCCAAAGGTCCTAAAGTTAATCAGCAGTTGCACCTTAACGTGAGTGCCTCTGCAACTGGCACTTGGCTGAAGGAAGGGGTGGCCTGTGATTGGCTGCTTTAATTACTTTAGTATCAGCTAATGTGCTTACTCAGCTTCCTTTCACTATGTGTGTCCGCTTCCTCATACGCTGTACTTTGTTAAATAGTAAAAAGACGACCAAGTGCCAAAAGTGGCCAAATTGTATAACAGCGAATCATATATTGTGTAGCAGTGTACCGCAAATGCAGCTTATGAAAAAGCGCAAGCGTAGAGTGATTATTCACGCAGCATGTCACTAGTACACCCGGCAGAAAACTAGAAAAAGTCGAGCTATGGATTCCCACAGGTGGTAGAGGGTTGAACGGAACTCAGTTTTCAGGAGCTCGACTTCAACGAGTGAAGCTTGAAGGTCTAGTAAAGAAAGCAATAATGAGAGTCGTTGGCTGCATTTCTCTGTTTCTGTCCTCAAGGTCTTTCGGAGAAACACACGGACGTCGGCTGGTACACAGTGTTCTACTGTGGGCTCGGTTATGCGGCACGCACGCCAGTTCAGTCGGAATTTCGTGCCAGTACCCGTGTAGACTGGGATTTCGTTAGCAGATTCCTATCTTAGCCGAGCAGGCATGCGGGTGTTATGAACACCTTTGATTCATTAGCGAAATCAATCCTTCGAGGCTCGACTTGCCTGAAACTTCGTGCAGGTGTGCTGGCTTCGACAGTTTATTGAAATTGGAGGCTTCTACCTTTAATCGAATACCTGAGGGACTTCCAAGAACTCAGTCTTGCTCTGAAAAGTATAATTTATACTCGGCCCAACATAATCGGATTGATTCTAACACCTGCAGCACGATTCAGAGGGTGAAACCAATTTTCTATCTGTAGTTCCTGATAAGTTAAGTCGACTAGGCTTGACTTAAATTGACTCTTACGACCCAAACGAACGCGCCTTAAGTCAGTCGTTAATGAATGTTTGCTTGTCTCTTCTCAGCAATGCTTTGGGTGGCCTGGGCTGAGCGTGTAGTTTTAATAACAATAACGTGGTCATGAGGCAAAGCACTCAATCTCTTTACTAGCCTGCTCACACCTGAGATGGGGTGGTATTATTGCTCACAGTTTTTCTTTTGTTTATTTAGAATTTCTACAGCTAATATCCTCGGCACGAACAGTAAAGGGAAGCTGATGCGACTTCCTTTTTTTTTTTCAGAGCGTAAACTAGTGGAAAAATATGCAAACATACAGTGATGTTATGAATACTATGGTACACATGTTATGTAGCTGCACAACGATTGTGGGGTTTACTAAATAGCGAAAGAATATAGAAGGCCCAATAAATTATTTTCACGCGGCAGAAATATATATCGGTACTATCCATATTTTAAATGCTCATAGCTTTATATTTTTCTGCTTTCGGAACGAAAAAAACGAGATCCAAAGTATGCAAACGTTATGTAATAATACGTATGGGCTACAGATACCTAAAGTGCTCAACTAAATAGAACTTGAGCACTCCGAAAGCGCATACCTCCGCCAAACAAAAAGCAAAGGTAACAAACAATTCAAAATTGTGCTGAGACCACGATTTTCTTTGTGTCAACACCAAAATCTAATAATGTGTTCCTTCTTACGGTATTAACAGCTTCACTAAATTTTTTGAAGATCCGTTTACTTTATTTTATTTAATTTTAGTTCTGCTGCTAACAAACATTCTGACAAATATTAGTCAAACTCATAAACATATGAGCCGATCCTCACCAAAATTTGATCATTTATGTCTTTTAACATTACCAACAATGCCTGTAAATTCCACAAGGATCCATTCTTAACTTTTTGAGTTATTGTGCTAACAAGCATAACATTACGAAACAGCGACAAACTAACAAACGAACAAACCGATCATCACAAAAATTTAGTTATTTACTCTTCATGATATACTTGTACCACCTTGTGAGTACCTAATAAAGTTGATTGATTGATTGATTGATTGATTAACAACTCCTGTAAATTTCAGAAAATTCGTCCGTAACTTTTTGAGTTATGGCATTCGGAAAAATGAGGCAGACAGACAAACGAACGGATCATCGCCGAAAGTTAATCATCTGTTCCTCCTAACATGCTTAACAATCCTTGTAAAGTTCGTCGAAATCTGTCCGTAACTTTCTGAGTTATGTATATTGGCGACAGATAACACAACAGCCTGACAGACAGATAGACAAGCCCGACGAAAACATAACCTCCTTGGCGGAGGTAAAACTCTCTGACTAAGTGCATAGGTGGAGAAGAAGCTCCCAATTGGATCAGCTCTAAATTCAAGCTTTATTTTTTACCTAATCGTTCCTGATCCCACTAGTTTAGGGTCACCATTTCGAAAATTGAAAGCTACTACTGTATGTCAAAAACCATACATGCACAAACGCACATGAGCGTGTATTTTACGTGCTGATTCAATAACTTCAGTAACTCACCACCAGCCAGTGATGCAGACCGGGGCAGCACGTAGAGGGTAACATCCCGCTGTTTGGGCGGTTCGCTGGTGACGGCGCAAGTGTACACCCCGGCGTCGGATCCCTGCGCACTCCTGACAACAAGTCTCCACATGTCCTCGTCATGCGACACTGATAACCGAGGACCTTGAGTTGCCAGCACCGTTCGATCCACGGACAAAATGATCCCGTTGTTGGACCACGTG
>LQNS02277216.1:1312039-1326351 GCA_001587735.2 Parhyale hawaiensis | reverse complement strand
GTCTGTCCATTTATCTGCGTGTCACCAAAATAACTCAAAAAGTCATGGACGGATTTTAGAAAAATTTGCAGGAATTATTTAGTATGTTAGGCGGAACAGATGATTAACACTTCGTGAAGATCCGTTCATCCCTTTGTTTGCCTGCATCATTTTCCTTAGATGCATAACTCAAAAATTAATGAAGGATTTTCATGTTAGGTAGGTCACGAAGAGTAAATTACCAAATTTTTGTGAAGATTTGACAGTTCGTTTGTTTGGTTATTTTGTGTTTGATTTTAAGCCTGTTAGCAAAATAACTCAGGAAGTTATGAATGGATCTTTCAGAAATTTACAGGAATTGTTACTAATGTAGAAAGACATCAATGCTTTAACATTTTGGTAATGACTTGTTGCGAGTGGTTGGTCTATTTGTGTGTTTGGCCATAATGTTTGTCAGAAGATTTTTTAGCAATATAACTCGCAAAGTTATTAACGGATCTTGAACAAAATTACAAAGCTGTTATTACCGTTGAAAGGCACAAATGATTAGATTTTGGTGTTAATACAAGGAAATCATAGTTTTAGAACCAATTTTAATTTTCATTACCTCTACCTTGGTTGGTGGAGATATGCGCTCTCAGAGAGCTCTCGTTATATTTATTTTGATACGACGATACCCGCCGAGTTCAGCATGTAACCCAGACAACGACGGGCTTCTTAACGACACTTGCGGGTATTTAACCATTGAATCAAACTTTTAGGTTGTACACTCTGAGAGTCGAAATTACCTAAGTAGTTCTTTCAGTTTCTGCCTATCATGTAAATCTGCTCCACTTAATGAGACCTTTTTATACTGTACCCTGTAGATGATTTCAACCTCCAATTTTTTTTATATTCCAGCTATATTTTGAGACAATAAAGTCATTACCGCAAGCGAAAGACTAACTAATTTTGGAATAACTTACAAACTTGCAGCACATGAAACCACGCAGAATATTTTTTACATCATCTGGTGCAAGCCAAGTGCATACGCAACGGAATAGACTGGTTATTAAAAAAAACTGAACCAGTAATTTTAGCAAGCCACTCACGAGCAAACAAACAAGCAGACGAAACGAATGGTACGCTTGTTTGTTTCTCATGTGGATGTCGAGGTTATCAGCTGGACGAGTACGTCGACGCTGAACAAAATTAAGCCTGTTCATTAAAGCACTTTGCTGTATCAGTTAGAGATGAGATATGACCAGCGGCTAGGGCTACGTTCTGGGAAGGGAGGACCAAAGGGGTCGGGGCTTCCCATAGTAACAGAGTCGCTCGGTGGCCAATGTGAGGGGAGTAGTTGGTGCGCTGCAGTACTGGTACCCTCAGTCATGGTCGTAACTTCATACTGTACGCAGGCTTAAGTCAGGTTCAGCATAGAGTTAACTGAACTAATCCGGTTACTTTGCCGTGGCCCCGACCACAGCTTCAAGTGTTTGAACATCGCGCTGAAATTCCTAACATATAAATTGCTAAAAATATGAGCTCGTTGAGAATTAACAGGGATAGTCGGAAGTTTGCATTTACTATGGGATAAAAACTGCAGCGGCTGCTGAGAAATTCAATAACGTTTTGGACAGTTTACTGATACGCAAGATGAAACGGTGCCGCGAAAATGTGAGACGGATTGGTTGAGTTGGCCCTAAGCCGATAGGGCCAACGAAAGTCGTGGTCGTGAACCCAGCTTTAAGCTACGATGCTAGATACGTTTCTTAATACTCCGCGATAGCAATATTTTCATTACACTGCAGTGTGTCTGGTGAAGACAATTACCACATTATTTTATTCGTCCCTCATTAAAAGTATTTCATAGTCACGATGATTTCTGCGTGTACGCTATTGCATACCTTGTGCACCAATAATAATTACATATAGGCCTATTCTAAATAGAAACTTCCGCTATATTGAATATATGAGCTTCAATTCTTTCCCACAATATACTATGAAAAATATTTTTGAGAGCGATCTACTGCTCCTACTGTATGTCTTCCCTTAGGACCGGCTTACTTCACAGTTTTTCAATGGCGTTCCTACGTCAAAACGTGCGAATGTTCTGTGGCGACCAGGCAAATACAAGTGTATGTGGATACTAACTATGAGGACTGCTTATCAAGTCAGCTAGGTTAGCAGGCGGGCCCCAGCAAAGCTTCGGGAGTTTTTTTTTTCACATTTACAGTGAATGAAAAAGCGGACTGCTGTGTAGCTCTCTGTTGTTTAAACAGGCACGGCAATACATTCGAATGTTGTGAAGTACGAACTTCAAACAAAGGGCCATCATATGAACTGGCAGCTAGCGCACATTACCGTGGGCATTTTGGGTAAATTCAGACGTTGTCCAGGTGATGTTATGCTCTCCGCCACGGCGGTGCAGAGGCCCGTCTGATTTTCCCAACTGCACCACAGTTAAAGTTTGCGACATATGCCGGAGCCGCATAATGCAGCCGCACCCTCAACTACTGAGCGAACACTTAGCTCACACGTCGTTCGTATTACCGTATCACTGCTACCGACCTTCACTGCGTGTCGGGGCGGAGTGCGAGCTGCACGTCCACCCATAAGTTGAGCGTGCGACGGTACAATGTGTCTCCGGCATTAATTACATAAGCTTCAAATGAACCGATTTTTTTTAAGCGACGGCTTAAGTGGCCGGCACGGGAGTACCGCTGCTGCCGTGCGCAGCTCACTCGTTAATTATTTTTGTTAAATTTGAAGCCTCTACCGCGAAAATTTTTACACAATATACCGTGATAAACGGTGTATGTCTGGCATTAATTTTTTAAACATTTTGTTAATTAATTCAAGAGGTTCGAAGTAGATTCGTGATGCTTAAAATACTATTCTGCTAACATGGTAAATTCTTTCTCGATCATTGGCGTTTGTGGCAATTAAGTCGGGTTCACACGTTGAACTTTTGTCTTACGATCTTATTTCGCCGCTTTCGGATGTGTTGTGTAGTTTGAGCAAGAGAGACTTGCACGAACGACTTGCTGAGTAATAATTTAAGTCACATCAAATTGAGTGAATATCCCAAACTTTCCTAATGATATTTACTCATCCAATTGATTTGACGCCTGAACTTAGATCTGTTATTGTACCGTACCATAAACACAGCCGCGTTTGTAAGGACACAATAAAACATTCTGATGATTATAAGTCGGAACAGAGAGCAGAAGACTAGGAGGTGTAGTTGTGGTGACATATATACACCTCGTGTGAAGCAGCTATGCGAGAGAGGCAAAACATTTCATACAAATATCATGCATAACCGTGCCGGATTATTTAAATGTCGTAAGCACGGAAAGAAGCTATAATGATTTACTTGTGCAGATAACACGAAGAGTGAAGGTGTGTTGAGTATGACAGGTGAATGGTACAGGACACCCGGGCTGCTGGCACTGCTGTTGCTGGCGGCATGGTGGCCGCAGCAGGGTCAGGCAGTTGCTGTAATTGGTGAGTAAAAATATATTTTAGGAGGCGATGTAGAGCACAATGGCTTAGCTAGTCCGGTACTTTGGACTGAGAAATAGGTTTCTCCACTTGGATTAGTGCTGCATGTATGGTGTTAGCAGCAGTCCGACAATGCTTTAGACGATAGGAAACTTGTTTGCGGAGGAGTATCACTGAGTTTTAGAAAGTCTCAAAGATTATCGTTCTGGGGTCAACGCTGAAATTTGGTCAGGGAGAGGAAAGAAGCGCACCTGTGTGAAGTTTCATACAAGTTAAGTCAATTGGGTTTAGCTTGAGTTGACAGGACAGTAGTGAGCCAATCGATACCGCCTCTTCTTTAAGAACTGCTACACCTGACGGAATACGATAGCTGAATTTTAGGTGCTAGCTGCCATCTTAAAAATTCTGTGTACAACAGTGTTTATAGATACTAATTGTGGGTGGCGCCCTTGCCCACAATGAGAATAAACAAGATGTATGTATGTGAATCCGCTGAACCGTTATTTCGTAAAGCTCCGCCGTCAATTCAAACATCCCCCAACAATAAATTTATAAATTGATAAGAAACTAAAGTTTCTAAATTGCATAATCTAAATTTTTGGTAAAGAACGGCTGATAAGGTAGACAGTCTCTTCTAATACTTTTACGTTTACCCTCACAGTCGATTTAGCATCTTAAAATCGATGGTTCGTGCTATCATTAGTTAGCTAATGCTTTTCATATCATACAGATGATAAAAAATTATAGTTATTGAAATCAAATGATTTGCAAAAGCCTAAAAAGTTTACTGACAACATAAATACCAATGAGAAATGACGGTTAAGCTGTTAGCAATCCATAAAGGCAGGACTTATACCTATGAATACCCAAAGCTCGGGCAACAAGAATCAATCGCAAAACAGTAATGACCTATTTGATCACCTGCATATCAAGATGGATGAACACTCACCCCAGTAACGGAGGAAAGTGTAACTCAGAACAATGCGCACTTCTATTTAATTCCAAAAGGACTGGAGTGTGAACTGGCTGCAGATAAATAGTTATCGGTTTGACCACTTCCGTGGAAATATTGTGAGCCGTTTAGCTTTAATTAGTTCCAGACTTCAATGCTGAGCGTTCGACCGGCTTGTGTAGATCGAGTTCCAGACGTTTATATCCAAATGGTCACGCTTAAGAAAGTTGCTAACTTAGTCTTGTAATCAACCGTTTCAAACGCAATCAAGGCCTGCACTTTTAGTACGAAAATTCAAGATGAGTCAAAGCTCATGAGATTAGTTTATCTCTTTAAAAACTAGCGAATGAATGCACCTACCTAGTTGATTCCACTGCCCTTCGGTATCCTGCCAACGAGCTGTGTACGTGGCTCGCAGTTCGGTTCCAGTGAAGTACAAAAGTGCACACATTTTCCTGCCTAGTGCAATTGTCTTATTGCTTTGACACCCTAACAGAATCCTTGGCAGCTCCAAAAGCTAATATCTTGCATCAGTTTTTGACGCTGACAAGAGTGCTAGCCCTTCGAAAATAGCTTTACATCTTACCGCGCGAGTGTCTGCCTACACGAGCAAAGTCTGTCAGAGGCTCAGCGCCTGTAATACTCTTGTAGCGGGAGCATATGCTATGCTGCACACTGTGGGTGTCTGTGAGGGCTCTAATTATTTTAGACGTTATTAGCAGGCTGCAGATTTACGGCCTCATTGCGAGATGCGTATTGAAAAAGGAAATTGCTATAGCACCTCAGCGAGGTGAAGGTGCCCGTAGACGAGGGGCCACATGAGACCGAAAATTATCAGACTAGGGCTTTTAGCTAAAGATCCGGCCAGCACCGACCTCTCAGTTAACGTATCTAAAACGGAGTTATTGTGGTTATTGTGAGGTAGGTAAGAAAGCCTTCTCATCTTAACTTCATCTTGCTCCTCACGGTATGGTCCATTTCTCCCATAATAATAATAATAATAATAATAATAATAATAATAATAATAATAATAATAATAGCATTTATTTCTCACATGGAGACTGTGCCCAACAAGGTTAGGACACTGTATCCTGAGGTTTTCATGCTTAGTACTAACATAAGAATAATACTAAAAAGTAACATAAGAGACAATTGGCATTAAATTTGTAGTGAATCTACTAGTGCAATGCCCGCATCTAAATAAAGAGATGATATTGGCACTATTTTCCGTTGAGACGAGCGTTGGTTACACACAAGTGATGTGCATTTTTTTAGATTATGAAATACAGTATTCAGCCTAAAGTGAGCTAAGGCAAGTAGCTGTGGATTAAAAATGTTGCGCTTACAGGGATTTAAAAAAAAGGAAGAAAAGTGCGACGGGAAATTTAGAATACATAGACCAGCTAGCCATATTCAGGAGTGAGTGAGAAACAGACATGTATTCCAAGAAATAGCTGGTCATGATTATAATGGAAAAAATTGAATTAAAATAGAATAGATAGATTATATTACAATGAAAAAGACTCAGCACATTTCCAATTTAATTTCATTATATAACTGTGATTTTCCTATTTGTGATGGACAAGGATTTATTGATGTAAAACAGCCTGTGGGGCATTAGAAAAGAAAAGTAAGCAGAGATCACGTTAGAAGATATAAATTAACTAACATGTTTGCTATGCTTGAGAGAGTGTCTGTCACGGTTACCTTAAGAATTTTAGCAAAGAAGCAGAGTGAAAATAAATCATTTTCTCATATGGATGCGGTACTCAACATATTAGGAGGGCGCAGCGCCATGAGTGTATAATTCTTAGTCTTAAAGCTAACACCGCAACATGAGTGTTTTTATCTTTATGCTTAAAGCTAACACGGGGCAAAATTTGCCTTACAAAAGAGTTTGTTTAACGTCTTCATTCTATGATAAAAATGAGAAAAATGTTATACTAAAACTAGACATACGAAAACAATGTAAAATGCAACAAGATTGGCCAGAGTTTATTATTATTATTATTAAAACTTTACGCTTGAGCTCCCACGGACAGGTATTACAACCCAAATGAAGTATTTGCAACACCGGGAAGCCCAAAAACGCTGCTAAAGGAAATCCAGCAAAAAAACCATTAACAGCCGACTTAAAAGCCTGCAGGCCAACACGACCAAATGCCGATGTAGGCAACAAATTCCAAACTTTAGCCGACCAGGGCACGAAGCACCGACAGAACTGATTAGTTCGACATATGACAGCCTTCAAAGTGAAAGAGTGCGCTCCGCATGCAGCACGAGTCTCTCTCCCAAAAACCTAGAGGGCAGGGAGAGAAGAATACAACCAATGCCTCTCATTATTGTACTCTTTATAAAACATACATAGCTCAGCTACGCTTCTCCTGTGGGACAGGTTCATCAGATCATTATCAGCACACAGCCTGCTGGCTGAACTAACAAGTCGGTCCAACAGACGTAAGTGAGTATCAGCAACGTTTAACGTTTTCTACTTCTGATTACACAGTTCGATTATTTTACGCCTGTGTAGACGGTCTCTTCCATGGTCCTCCGTACGTACGGGAGAAGGTAGAGGCCTCGTGGTATAGGTCGGTCACCTCAATTAGCGGCCCATCTCCCGAAACAGAGGGGGAGCATAGGAAAGCAATAGAAGAAAGAACCATTGCATCGCAACGGCACGGCCTGAGTAGGATACTAACGCCCCTAAGTACAAGTTAATCCAATTTCAAAGGCAGTAGTTGTATGATAAACTGGAATTAAATTACGATCGCCATTGAAGGAATCCTTTTTGCCCTCTGCAGGTAGGGAAACCGTGCAGGAGCTGCAGGACTCTGTGCAAAAACTGTGGGAGGAAGTGAAGACACTCAAGGCAGAGGTCCACCGGCACCACCACGACGGACATGAGGAGGCCAATCACGACCAGGTCAGTGCCTTACTCGTATACTCTTCAGTATAAGTTGGGTGACGGTAAAGTCACATGGACAACACACCCCAAGCAGCAAACCTGCTTGCACTGGTTCAACTTGCAGGTAATCTTCCAATTGGGCCAAGTAGAGTGTACGGCTGCAGCCAACCGTAGGTTGTCCAGGCTGTGGCGTCATATTGACGGAATACCCGATGGGGACAGTTGTACCCCCTACCCTGAGGCCAGTGCCCCCACCTCAGTGACTGCGAGTGCAAGAATTACTGAGGCTACACATTCCCGAGTGTCAAGCTTCCTTCCCTGGAGTGAGTTCGACCTCCCGAACTCTCGATAATCAGTGACGGCAGCAACCTTAGCACTGAGCTACTGGCCCTTAATCGTTATTATTATTTTTTTGAGGGGTCATATTCAACGTTGGCGAGGGTCCAGTCTTATTGTAACGAATATTATATCTTTGGGCTCTGCGCAGATCGCTTTCGTCGTTGAACTTTCCGTTTGAACACCATAGTTCTCAGCGACCCGTGTTCGGCTGCAGCTGTACTTACTCATCTGGGGCGAGTCGGCTTATATCTGCCGCACGAACCAGTGCTTGTGGGTTTCAAAATGGAGGGTACAGTCAAATTGACTTTACCATTTAAACATAAGGTAATACATACAACGGCATTGTCAGGGAACGCTTTTCAAGGCCGATTAATTTCACGTTTTGGTGACATTCCTTATTCTCCTGGAGACCAAACACTTCGCTCCATTCATTTGCGTTTTAGACTTCATCTTGATAACATTTCTGCAGCCCTTTAGCTATGATAGAACTAAAGGAAAATTTTTATACGCCAAGATTGGTGACAGGTCCAATTTTAATTTACTGAAAATCGGAGTGATTTGCAAACGTTAGGACTTTAGTTGTTCTTTGTGATTCTACTCTTTGCCTGCCTTCTTGTACATCTTTGTACTTTGTTTACGGATTTTTGCTGGGGTCAATTTTATGCAGGACGGGAGAAACCATTTGAACTAACACGACTGGTGCAGTGCAGCCTCCATAAATTAAGTGGCGGGTAAAACATGAACCATAATTAACCATTATTGGTGAAATTTCTAGCCGTCATATGACGATTTTATAGGCAGCTAACCGCATGAATAAAGCGTCATTAATTTGCCGGTATTTAAAAATTTGGAGATCTGGTAGTGTTAAAAACGAGAGAAGTAGTCAATACCAGCCGCTAGTTTTAGCATCCCTCGTGGTAGTTGTCCTGACATTTGGAGACGAAGTGCTCCACGAAGTGAAAATCTGTTATTAATGCCGAGAAACGAACCTCGGCTTCCGCACTTGGTATTGATGCCTATGACCACTCTGTCACCAATGGTTGACTCTTCCATAGGACAGAATTTGCGATGGTGCGAACTGCATCACTCACAGTACACTACCTGTCGTATCCCAAAGTATACGTGTACACTTTGCAGATCGTTAAGGATGTAGAAGCCATGTTCCATGAGGACCACATCCACCATCAGCACAGTGAGGATGAGGTCCTGCACGCGCATCCATACCATCACCTCCACCACGACCACGAATCTCTGCAGTGAGTACATGCAATTAATGCTGAGAATCTCTTCTTGCCAGGTCGCAGAGTTTAACTGGACACTTGTCGAGATCAGTCCATGCTCTCTGACTAACATGTCTATAGACTTCATTATCATTATTCACTGAGCTCGCCACTATGTGAAGGTTTTGAAGTCTTACTGCTTAATATTTTAAGACGAGTTCGCCACACGATGGCATTCAGAGTAGGACTGACGAACTTAGTTGCATATTACGGTAATGTACAACATAATTATAATTGAGAATTTAACCATAGGCGCTACGGTAATCGGACAGAGAACTTGCCTATATTGTTTTGTGCTAATTGTCCCTTCTTCTTGAAAACATAGCGTATAAAAAGCCAGTCGTCTAGACTTCACGTATCTATGGAGTGAATTTTACAAGAGCTCTAACGCAAGCCTGTACTTAATTCTAATATATATATATATATATATATATATATATATATATATATATATAAAACAGTTTTACGAAATGGTTTGCGCATGAACACACGTTGGTTACGAATCGTTTAGTTTGATCGGTTAACTCTGAAATCTGAAAGTATGTTAGGTTTAGAATGTGGCTTTAGCTCTTTTAGAAGATCACGAAAGCGTTTCTGTTTTGAGTTTACTTAATCTATAGATAGTCGAGGGATTGTTAGTTTGAGAGACAGATAGACCATGTTTGTTCTCATATGGATACAGTGCAAAACAAAATTGGGGGCGCAGCACCCTGAGGTATTCATTCATAAAAGTAACATTCTTGCAGTTAACACAAGATATAGCCGTCAGAGCTCATATCATTTCGAGGCACCTAATGTCTCTTTGTTGTTGTTGTTGCAGGCATTTGGACTCTGAACACATCCACAGCACAGCCACCGATGGTTCAGTACAGGTGAGGCAGGCCCAGTACAGGTAAGGCAGGTCTAGTACAGGTGAGGCAGGTCTAGTACAGGTGAGGCTGGTCCAGTAGTACGGGTGAATCAGGTCAAGTATCTAAGTTCTGTGCAAAAACTTCAAGTATCGCCAATTGACACGGGAAATTTAAGCCAAAGTAAGCTCCGGAGACTTAACTTCTCCGTACTTCAGACAGGAGTGCTGCTTTCGCCACTTGTATTGAGTTGCAGACGTTAGCAGCAGAAGATAATGATTGAGACAGCCAAGAACTATACTTTAGGGAGCAGTTAAGAGCTTTCGGTAGTTTTCAAGGTAAACAAGTCAAAGTTGAGGCCTGAATTTGATTCAAAGAGGCTATCCTACGGTCCTGACCGAAGATCCGAATAATTCAAGTTAAGTCGAGCTAATTTAACTTGTCTTTGTCGTGCCAGTTGATGACACCGATGGCCCTTTTTATTTACTCAACCCGATCCTGCACAGGCAGTTCACTTTGGAAGGATAAAAAAAATGAAATCAGAGTCCTCTTGAGACCCAAATCCGTAGCACATAACTACCTCACGAAGTAACAGTCTGCCTGCTCCTGAACCCGAACAAGTATTGTGGGCCCGTACACTGTCACCTATAAGCGTTAGCTTTTCTAACAGTAAACTGGCTGTAAAGAAAGTAATAGAAATACGAGTTTTTTTCTCTAAAGAGTTGACGATTTAGATTTCTACAATATTTAAGTAATAGGTTCAAGAACACGACTAGATCTTCAGGTACAGCCGGGTTACGGAGAGACCATTAGGCCCGCGTCGGATTCCAATTGGAAAACTACCTATATAGACGTTCATCGGATGTTAACGATGCCGTTCTCCTTCGACGTATATATCAAATAATTGCCTATAAATAACCGACAGTGATAAGGTTAAGCCCTGATCTCACATTGTTCTTAATCCCCCAGCGGATTTCTTTTCCATATATATTTCAATTCGGTACGAATAACCCACAAACTCCAGACAACTGCTGGACTGATGTTCAAGTGCTATACCACCGTGTTACGTTACTCTGTTCAGTCTCTTAACCCTTTCTCGCACAGCGTGGTCTGCGTACAACATTTCAAGTAGTCTTATTCCTACAAGGGAGGCTGAGTAATTCATGAGAAAAAAGGTTAACGGGTTAAGTAGACGCGCAGAAGATCTGGGGGTCGAATGGAGCCAGTGCGCACAAACCTCAATCATATGAGCTTAGAACTCCATAATGAAGTCACCGATTAAGAGGGTTCCGCTGAGATATTCTAATCCTATTAACATTAACTTGTCCGGAACTTTAGACACGAGCATTGATTTCGCTACACTGGATCGAATTTCTGGCGATTATCGCGAACCAATTGCTCTTGTGACGGTTTATTGGGTTGGGGTTATGGGCTGAAACTCGATTCAAGGTCGCAGAACCAATTCTGTTGACTAAACTTCCAGATAAGTTAAAATTAATGCAATTATCGATCTCGATATAAGAACAATCCCTTAAATATCTGACGTTTCTCACTAAATGCAGCACTCGTCGCTAGTATCATGGCTGTCACAGATCAGTTACAGTATCTCTGTGCTTCTGACATCTTCCTGACTGCCATTTTAATATAAATATTTATTGGTTAACAATTTTCGAGGTACCATGTTTATACACTGATATCTGTTGTACTAAGGCCTCCAATTGATACAAGGGTTTTGAAAAAGGACGCGAGTTGTTGATCATAAACACAATACTGTAAACAGACGGCCTTTTTCAATAGGAAAAGAAAACCTTGCACAGAGAACACTGCTCCCCCCTTTCGCACTGCGCTCTCGCAACTGCGGTCTGGCTCCTGGGCGGCCCTCGCCTCTAATAAGCATAGGATCGGGCTTGCAGTCTTTTCGCTGTGGGAGCACGGCAGAGCAAACGGTCCATCGCCTGCTTTCGTGCATCGCCTTCCCGACTGACCTCACTGTCGTGCATCTCCTGGAGAACCCCCACGGCGTCTCTACCTATCTCTCTTCCTACCTCTCCTTTGACTATCTCCCTCCACTTCTACCCACGGTCGCAGCTGACTTTGCGCGCTGCACAGTTGTGCTGAGGGCCCCGGGAAAGATTCCCAAACCAGGTAAGCGATATTTGTGAATGGCGCTCTGTGCGCTGAGTAAGCAAACTTGCTTGGTGTGCATAGCTACCGTGGAGTACTTACTTTAGGGAAAGGGGCGAGGATCATTGAACCTTCCGCTAATATACCATAGTTCTTAGCGACCCGTGGTCGGCTGTAGCCGTACTTACTCTTCTGGAGCCAATTGGCCTATATCTGCGGCACGATACAGTGAGTGTGGGTTTCTTAGTGGAAGGTGCGGTCAAAGTTAACTTTACCTTTAGCCCCCCCTCCCCGCTAGAGCCTCCTCCGGACGAAGATCTTAGCAAGGCGTAACCACAACAACAATAGGAACTTACGTGACAAGTATCTAAAAACTGGATAGTATGAACTACGAGAAATGCCTGAGCTAGCTGTAATTATAAAGCTTATTGTAAGACTTACTAAATTAAAAGTATCACGTACATGCTGTACTCTTGTACCACATGAGTTCCTCGTTGTAGGCTATCTCTCTGTATGCAGCTGTTAAGTAAATGCAAAATTTTTCCTTCTAGCTTTCCGCTATGCCTACTCTTGCCTTACAAGTACATTATATTAAATATTTGAGAGTAAAAATTATACACCCATATATAGAAAAACGCCTAAAACGAGACGACCTATGCCAATAACGACGACTTCTTGTACATCACGACGGTGAGAGTATACGAACACCTGCCATCATGATAATTTGCAACGCTCTCGTTCCAAATTGCTTTCTGCGCGTTATAGCCTGATTTTACAGCAGATATTTTCAGTGTGAGTGCTGAAAGTTTAAAAATTAACACTCTGTCTCTCCTTCTTCTGCAGGATGAACACGATGAGCATCACATTCACGACATCACTGGCGGCCTACATGGAGCTGACCACTTACATAATGTTGATTCTGCTGACGATCACCACCACCATCATCAAGAACCACACGATCATGATCATGGTCATCCTCCACATGACCATGAACATCGGCCACATGACCATGATCATCCTCCGCATGACCATGAACACCCGCCCCATGACCATGGCCATCCTCCCCATGACCATGAACATCCCCCGCATCACCATGAACATCCACCACATGACCATGATCATGGCCATCCTCCACATGGTCATCATCATCATGGTCATGACCATCATCGGAGGCATAACCCACACGGTCATAACCATGAACATCATGCACATGATCACGGAGATAACTCGAATGAAGATGACTCTCATGAAGAAGGTCAAGGACATGATCACGAACATAGTCACGATCATGCACATGACCACCAACATCAACACGGTCACAATCATGAACACGGCCACGACCATGAACACGGCCGTAACCATGAACACGGCCACGACCATGAGCACGGCCGTAACCATGAGCACGGTCACGATCATGACCACGGTTACCATCACGGGCACGGTATTGGGGATCATCACGGCCACGAGCACTTAGACTTGTCGACTATTGAGCACCTGCATTTGATATCCATTGCTCACGGAGTTGCGGATCAGCCTCCATCCGACCCCCATCCTGTCCATCATGACAGTCATCACCATTATCACCTACCCGTCGATGACCCACACCACCCTCGCAACCAGGAAGATGTCATGAAAGCGCGGTGCGAACTAGAACCTAACTCGGCTGATCCCCAAATCGACGTGTCTGGCAACATCACCATCACGCAGCAGAAAGGTGGGGAGGGCCCCGTGTATTTCGATCTCCAGATCAGTCATCTCAATGTTGGAAATGTAAGTCTGCACTAGAGAACTAGGGGGGGGGGGGGGGGGGTTCGATTGGGACATCGATGTAATTCAGTGTGTTTAACCTGACGTTTCGGAGCGATTATGTCTGTAAGAATCTCGAACTTAGCCACACAATGATTACGTACGGAGGTTGTTTAGCAATGCGTTGCTGTGTGTGTGTCCGTTTAAACAATGAATAAATACACAGCTGTATTACTTCTGATTCACTCCAGACCCAAGTTTAAAAACGGCAGCCGAAACTTTGATCGTAGCATTTCCTAATCCAACTGACGTGACGGCAAACATTGTGTAGAAAATGTTTGGATAGACATACAGTGGTGGGTGATAATGTTAGCCGCCAAGCCTAGCAAGTGTCACTGTAGCAAAGTTTCATGTTTCTTCAATTTTGGAGTGAAGAAGAACTCAGAAGCCACAAACTGCTCTAATTCGAGTGGGAACTGAAACTAAGCTTTAGAGGCTTGACTTCCCCGATACTTCAGACTGGAGCTTTGGCTTTGCAACTGTGAATCGTCTTGCAAGTGTTAGAAACGATGCAATTATTTTAAGCCGGCTGAAAATTCCATTATTTTTACGGATGAACGTTGAGTTTCCGGAAGCTTGCATGCTCAACCGAT
>LQNS02277216.1:1282120-1292302 GCA_001587735.2 Parhyale hawaiensis | reverse complement strand
ACTAAGAAAAATATAGTTCAGTCAAAAGAATTCACTGGAAATGCCCAGGGCTCACCGTATTGTGGATACCAACTGATTGTTGAACCTCCAGCGTCGAACTTTGGCTGCGATGTAAATTCAATATAAAAAGCCGTCTGCTCAGCGTGAAGATTCAGCTACTACGATATCGTTCAGAAATGAAAGCGGGGATCCAGGGGCTAGGGATCCAGAGCCCAGGATCCAGAGGCTGGAGATCCAGAGACCGGAGATCCAGAGCTACATTTGTCACTGGTACCCCAAGCGCTGAAATTGTATGGTATCTTAACTTGTTTTTCAGTACATGAAGTTTCTCCCATTAAACTCTTAACTACGTGACGGAGAGACGGACCAACATTGGAGCAAGCAAGCGACCAACAACTGTGTTTTATTATATAGTGAATTTTTGAAAGACAATCGTGGCTGAAGATTTATATCCCAGTGCTCACCCTGTTACTTTCATCATAAGATGGAATAAATGATACAAGTTTCCTTTTCATACTTCCATCCGCTCGGAATTTCGTCGATGGTTAATGGCTATAGAAATCTGAGCTCAGAACTCCTTCCTATACAGGGTGCGTGAGGCAATGCCGCTGTCCGATTGGATAAGCCACTCAGCCAGTTCAAGGGGAAAGTTTACTCGAAACGCTCCCGTAGGGTAAATAGAGAGGGTGCGCTCCTCTTTATTAGAACCTCCTTGGTTCTTCGACACAGTTCGCGCTACGTGAGCTTAGAGTTATTAAAGCTTTCAAGTTGGAAGAAAGTAAAAGTCAGGATCCATAACATTACTAAAAGCTACTCAGACTTCTTCCATACTTGGATTTCAGAGTGGCAAAACAAAACGTGTATTCAGCTCAGAGTCTTCCTTAATCTTGCTTGAATCAGGCAGACTGGCCTAATATGCAACTAGAGTATCTGAGAGCTTTAACGAAAAATTCAAATTGGTCCTGAAAGTAAGACCTTCTATTTATCATTACAAAAATTTGGTCATTTGTATTTCTTAACAGTAATAACAGAATCTGTAATTTTCATGAAAATTCATTCATAACTTTTTGAGTTATGTTCTGAAAAACAATGTTACAATCGTTAGTTAAACACACAAACGGAAAAACCTATTATCACGAAAATTTGGTCATTTGTGTTTTTTCTCGAACAATTCGAACACATTTCAGAAGATGTGTTCATAACTTTCCGAGTTATGTTATTGACAAACATGAAAACAAACACGGAGACAAACAAACAGATAAACAGAGTAACACAAAATTGGTCATTTACTCCTAGTAACAACCCAACAATTCCGGCAAATTTCATAAAGATCCCTTAATAACTTTTTGATTTGTGCTACCAAGAATACAGAGGCAGAAAAACAAACAACCAAGCTGCAGAACGGATCTTCACCAAAACTGAATCATCAGTTCTTCCTAACATACCTAACAATCTCTGTAAATTTGGTAAAGATCCGTCCATAATTTGCTGATTTATCCTGATAACAGACAGACAAACAAACAGACTCGATAAAAGCATAACCTCCTTGGCGAAGGTAACTATCGGTTTAAAATAGAGCATGTCAGGATGGCCACAGTCTACAACCTGGCCCAATTTTTCCGAGCCAGCGAGACAAAAAATATAGTTATATTATATATGTTGTCTACGTATACATAAATTTTATTGATATATTCTAGACAAATACACCACGCGACTTACAATATATTGATGATTCTGATCGGTCACATTCTTTCTTATACATAATAACATAGAAATTAGCTGTTAACTTTTTAAAAAAGAGGTACTGTGTCAGTAAAGAATATAGCTCTTACGTATAAGCATTTTAGCCCTTTATAAAATTTACACAGCACTCTAGCTTAGGTCTTCCATGTAGTTTTGAAAAATATATTATTACTAGTCAACAGCAATTACTATAATCAGCTAAAAATAATTTAAAATTTTTGAGTTAAAAATACACGTAGAATTCGTACAAAGAGATTTATTTCCAAGACAGCGCCTATTTGTCAGCAACTATACCTCAGCATTTGGCAATGGATAATAATAAATCAAAGCAGGACTAATATAGCAAAGAAAATATTTCGTAACGCAAACAATGAACTTAGATATTCATGCATGGCATGGGGCAACCATTTATATAAAGCGGTAACAATGGCTAGCGAATGCATAAATACAAATAGAGTCTCGGAGAAAACCCATAGCCCGTAGTGTAGCACAGTCTCACGTGACAACAGAGTGGCAGCTAAAGGCACTGCTTCCGAGCAAACATTGCTTGTGGGCGCGAACCCTCGGCCCTCTAGTGTTGTGCGGACACACAAGTAGAGAGCCACACTGTCACCTACACGTTCTCGCGTTCGCTGCACTACAGTTGACAATAATATCCCATAGTAAGCTGTGAGTAAATATGGAACTAAAACCTTCAAGTAAATAAATAAAGGTATGAATAAATAAACAAATAGAGCTATGGTGGCCTACATAAATTATGTGCCATGAGGCCTCAGCCGACGGTCTGACCGCCCCGGGCCCATCTGGGTCTGATGGTGCAGCAGGCCACGGGACGGGCCCCCAGACTGTCCCGTCTGTCCCGGACGTCGTCCTCTACGCTGGACACCTGCAACGAAATAAAATAATATCGTGTCAATAACAAAGCAAAATCCGTCGACGTGCAGACAAAGCTTCACTTTCACAGGAACAGCGTGAATGTAACGTTTATATTAAAAAGGATAAAAAGTAAAGGTCACGTCGATTTGATCGTGCTCTCTAACTAGAAAAAAAACGCATGCACTGGTTCGTGCTGCCAATAGATAGCCTCTTGTGCCCAGATAGTGTACGGCTGCAGTCTTCTACAAACCGACTGAACTATTGTATCATTGACTGAAGGCTCATATGATAACTACGGCCCCTCCTCCCGACCGTACGACGAATGCCTCCTGTAGACTGGGAGTGACAGAACCGCTGACGCTGCATTGCTGAGTACCTGCCTGACTTGGAACAGAACGTCTGGCGTCGTAACAGGGAACGAGGTAACACCTTTAAGCACTGAGCCGCTTGGGGTGGTCCCCAAAGAGCAGTATGTTTCTGGTCCGCATAGCATCAGTTGGAGTGACCAGAAAGGCTGTCACTAGGAGACGGGGCGTTAAGCAGAGTATAACAGCAGTAAAGGGTGGTGCGCACGCTTGTCAAAAGAACGAGTTTCCGCAACTAATCATCCGAACGCTTTCTTGCACCCTTGTAGATAGAGCTGTGAGTTCACAGCTCTAAAAACGATGTAAAAATGTTAGCCGTGAGTTTATTATTATTTTTTTTAAACCTTGAGACCCGAGCCCCTACAGACAGGTAGCATGACCCAAATGAAACACTTTGCAACACCGGAAATACCGAAACGCTGCTAAAGGAAATCCAACAAAACGCCATTAACAGCTGACTTAAACGCCTGCAGGCGAACACGACCGGAGGCCGTTGCCGGCAATGAGTTCCAAACCCCAACAGACCAGGGTACGAAGCACCGACCGAACTGATTAGTTCAGCACCTAACATTCTCCAACGTGAAAGAGTGCGCGCCCACAGCAGCACGTGCAGTTCTCCTAGAGACTTTAAGGGCAGGGACAGAAGAATGCAACCAATGCCTCTCATTACCGTACACCTTATAAACCATACAGAGTTCGATCACTCCTCTCCTGTGGGACAGGTTCACCAGATCATTATCTGCGCACAGCCTGCTGGCCGAACTAACAAGTCGGTCTAACAGAGACGTAAATGACTCAGCAGCTGAAGCCTAGACCGGTGAGCAATACTCCAAAACAGGCAGCAAAAAAGCATAAACCATCTGCGGACAACCTCACTGTCACCAAGCACAGAATTCACTTTACGCAGGAGCCCAATCTTACAGGAAGCACGTGACACCAGTCGCCTAAATATGCCGTTCAAAAGAAAGCTTCTCATCAAAGACAACATCAACGATCTCCAAGGAGCTAGACTCCTGAAACAAAGTGCCAACTATCTCCAGATGTGGATGCTGCGGTAGAAGTGTCCGAGATCGACTGATAATCATCGACTTGGTGTTACTGGCATTCAGCTTCATACTCAAGGCCGAGCACCATGCACTAATGCGTGATAAATTCCTATTCAAAGACTGGACCACAGCATTACGCATACGGGGAGCAGGTATCACTGCTATCAAAGTGGAATCATCGGCATAGGTGATCATCGTGTTTTCTAGCGAAGAAAACATGTGACTAGTATACAGAACAAATAACAGCGAGCCAAGCACGCTACCCTGAGGGACCCAGTTTTAGCTTAGCAAGTGCCGTTAACTAAGTTTCGGATGTCTCTTAAAACTTGGAGGGAATCCTAACTCACCTTTTTTTTTACACAAACGTTTGTGCTAAGAAAAATGGACACAGCAGCGCATTCGGAGGCAGAGTTGATGAAACTCTTTCTTTTGACTAACGTGTGTACAGGTCATGAGGTTGGTTGCAGTTAAGTACTGTACGAGTTATTTTGCCTACGTACGAAGAATGCTTGAGTTCTATTTTTTACGTAACACAGTAATTGTCAAAAAAACTTCACAACCATGCCAGTCGTATGACGGAATTGCTTCACTCCGTGCTTACTAGAAGAATGGAAGTCATGGATTATTCTTGATATGAAGATTACCTGACATATAATGCTGACAGTTTCAATATACGAGTAATATAAAATAAACAGATGCGCGGTTTAAATCTGAACCACATCCAGATAAAGATGGCAACTTCTCCCTTCTTATTCATCAGAGAATCTGACACTAAACGATGTAGGATGAAATACACATAAAATTTAGCTGCTGTAGAAGGTCTTAGTTTCTTTTATTTACTCTGCGGAATAAACATCATTGTAAACACGTCACAATCAAAGATAACAAACGTATTGCACGCACACAGAGCTTGAACATATACATATGACACGCGTGGCTGCATACGTAACTTTTATAGTTCTACAGGAGGGATCGATTCGCCCAATTTGATCGAGATAGTCTAATCCGATTAGCTCTAAGATCTTCGAAATTTTACTCCCGAGTCTTCAGTTCCCCATTTTGGAGCTGCATGCGTTTATCGCAAACTGACTACGCCCGAGACGATGGTCTGAGTTTCCTACTGTCCGAAGTGAAATCGATTTACGAACGACTTGAAACTCGATTGAAAGTGCTACATAAAACTGTCAGAATTAAAGCTACTTCTAAACAAGTTAAAGCTGTGGAACTAAGTTATCTCGATTGTAGTAGGCGATATGAAGACTCCTTTATAGTACAGTCCCTACTGCATGTCGGAGTGACTCCACATTTCTATTGCGGTCATTATGCAGGTGTTACAGCCACTCCCAACAAACGCCACCACCATTTGAGCAGAGGCAATTGTGTCGTAACTGCAGCAAAAGACTGCATTGCTTATTGCCACGAGCCACTCACCACCAGACTCTTGCCAACGATGCTGCTGAGGCCGAAGAGAGTCACCCCGTCAGGCAGGGCCAGGTGTCGGTTGAGTGTATTGCCAGCCACCACAATGTTGCGCAGTTCCTCAGGGTGCCTGCGTCATGAGAAAAAGTTTATTCCTTAACTGGATTTTTAGCAATTTGTATTACAGAAAATAGAAGGTTGGCTGGCAGTCAGGCAGCTTAGAGCTTTTGCTCGCTATAGAGTGTGGATATTGTGTGAGAACAAACTGGATAGCAGGGTGGAGCGTTTTTCAATTTTTTTTCATTTTCCATAGTGGCAAGTTCGGAAAAGTTGCCAAATGGGGAGGAAAAAATTTTGTAAAAAGCATTTTTCCCTTAACGGATATCTTCTACCGCCCCAAGACCCTTGCTTTGGAAAAAGTGCTCCTGTGGGTGAAATTTTTTCCTTTTTGTTCACTAAACGGCAGTTAAATATCAGAGAAACACGCAGGCAAAGTTTCAGGCAGCCAGTGCAGCGCTAAGTGGGCAGAACAGGCGGAAGAAGGAGGCCAAGCTCTCATTAATTCTGCTGGTGAGCTTGAATATCTAGTGTCAAAGAACATTTTCTGCAGCACTGATACCCTCTACATGAACGTTTAACAGAAGTAGAGACTGCTGTGGTCCCTATCTCCATGTATATGGTATCAGTGCTGCGGAAAATGCCATTTGACGCTAGATATTCAAGCTAACAGGCAGAATTTAATCAGAGGCCCGGCCCCCTTTATCCCCTTGTTCTAACCACTGAGCGTTGCACTGACTGCCTAAAACTTTGCCTGCGTGTTTCTCTGATGTATAGCTACTGTTTAGTGAACAAATAGAAAAAAATGAGATTTTTTCGCCCACAAGAGCACTGTTTTCCAACTTCAAGGGTCGTAGGGCGGTAGAAGATATCCGTAAAGGAAAAAATGCTTTTAACACAATTTTTTTCTCCCCATTTGGCAATTTTTCTGAACTAGCCACTATGGAAAATTAAAAAAAGTCGAAAAACGCTCCACCCTGCTGTATAGTGCTATGGTGCCTGCAGGCACAGGCTGAGTGTGTTCATGTAGTTTCCTTGCGCATGGCTTTTCTCTTTATGTGACTGGGCCCCATAAGTAGTGTAGTATTGCTGTTTATACTATGAACTTGTGGGGGTATATGTGAACCCGCTGTGTTCTTATTTAAAATTATTATTCTTGCCCACAGATGGAGATCTACACACCAGTCGATGATTCTCTTCCCCTGGTGCTGCTGCCTTAATGTGTTGGGCACAGCATCCACATGAAAACTAAATGTGCTCGTGTTTTTGTTTGTTTGCTTATTTGTTTTTCCTGACAGACCCCGAAATGTTACGCAGTTCCTAAGGGTGCCTACATCACAAGAAGATGTTCATTCTTTCATTATATTTCTTTATGGTAATGTGTTGTAAAGAAGAGAATTGTCATGCTGCCCGCCTCTCAAGTTTCTGTTCATTACAGTTCCACACCAACACCCCAAATGATACCGAAGTTCGCCCGGTGTAGGTACTGTGTAGTATAGTAGGAATATTTTAATTATTGAAAAATATTTTAGCAGCTTCGAGTGGGAAACGTGCTCCGTCATCCAGCTACCCAGAGTAACGATTCATCCTCTGCAGCACGAGTCAGTGCGTCTGGGTTTCTCAGTAGGGGGTGCAATCAAGGAAATATTCCCTCTACCTTCATCATATTTCTTGGCCACCATAACATTAATAGTACCTTCTTTTCGATAAACTCAGTTACCATTACGGAAAGAGGTTTTGCATTAACATCATTTCTTAGTAAGTTTGTGTAAACTAGTGATATTAAGTTTTTAATAGTAAACTGATAAGTTCATCAACTAGGATTCTGTTTCTTTTTTTAGTTTGAGTCTGTTATCAAAAATATCGATAATTCACGACAAATGTCTCGTGTTATCATACATCTGGTAGAAGAGCAAAAGTTAGGATTCTAGGCAATAGTGTGGTGTGTTTCTGCAGTGTCTCTCTGGAACTCAGGCAAGGGTGGGTCTTGGGGGTCTTGACTCACAATGTGTCTAGCTAACTCTTGCAGTGCTAAGTCATGCCGAATACCGGAAATACCAATTCAACAAGCCAAGCACTGCAACAATTCACCTGTCTGGCAGAAAGGCGCGATCTCCAATAAATTTCTTGGTGTGCACAGCTACCTTGGGGACACTTAGCTTGGCTAGAAATGGGTGGGTAGGGGCCGGGTCGTTGAACCTTCCGTCATTGGCGCCATAGTTCTTAGCAATCTGTGCTTGACTGTAGCCGTGCTTACTTCTCTCGGGCCAGTTGGCCTATATCCGCAGCGCGAACCTGTACGAATGGTTTCCCAGTAGAGGGTGAGGTCAAGTTCACTGTACCTTTACTAGCGCTCGTTATGCTGACAGCCCAACATTGTCACTCCTACACACACGCTAGGCCTACACTCACCCATCTTCAGTGTCGTCTTCTCCTGGCAGTCTCACGACGCTACCGGCAGTTCTGCAGTCACTACCAGGGACAGCATATCGATGCACGCTCAGTGACAGCACTGCTCTCTCTAACTGCAAAGAAAAAAACAGAAATAAAACGACGTGAAAGAGCATTGCGATCAACTGCACTGACCAGCAATCTTACAGTGAATTCTCAATACCTGTTTACTGAGAGTAGTCGCTAGAGATACAGAGGATAATCATCGCTGGATCAGCTAGTATGGAAGAGAACTGTAATGAGCGGTAAGAAAAGTGTCCATTTATAAAATGCCTGATTATGAAATGGTCCAATTTCCAAAACGCTGAGAAGACAATAATTCTAATTCCAAAATGTACAAGTCCCAAAATTATCACTGGAGAAAATGCCCAGTTTCCAAAATATCAAAAAATTCTAATTTTTTAATATGACCTGGACACTCAATACCACTGCGCCCTGTGAACTTTGACTATATCCTGGTTACTAAAAAACAGCCAACTGCTTTTGCGCACCCTAAGATATCCAGCTGTAACTTGACCTCTTGTAGGACTCGTATTATTTGAACCATCACGTGCAGCTGATATGCAGCGCCGTAGTACGTGAACTTGTACTGCATACCTCCAGTTTGTATCTCCTTCGTATCTTTTGCTTACGTTTCTTCTTTGGCATGTTCCTACACTCTGGGCAACATCCGAAATTTTGATAAATATTTCATTCATTCGGTGGCACGCTGCCACAGCGGTAGCAGCGTGCTTCCGTTCTCAGCTCTAACACCTTGTATCGCTCGCCGGTTCGATACCCGGCCTGGCACGTGAGCTCTTTGCAGATCTTGGTGTGCTGACTCGGCAGTTGTGTGTGCATACACGGCACCGCGGTGGAACTGCTTTCCTCAGAGATGAGGGGGGTGCGGGGTCTCGGGTCATTTGTTCCTTCCGTCAAATTGGCGCCATACTTCTTGGTGACTCGAGGGCGACTGCGACTACACTTACTCATCTGGGGCCAGTGGGCCTATACCCACAGCACAAACCAGTGCATGTGGGTTTCCCAGGTGAGGGTGTGGTCTAAGTTGACTTTACTTTACTCACCTCACAAACCTTTATTTGAGTTTCGACCATAGCTCAAGTTTTTTATTTCTCATATTACAACGACCAGTACAGTCTAAATATCTTTTATAGGAGATCGATTTTCTTCGCATTATAATTGTGTACATATAATTTGAAAATATCTTCTGCCACCTAACATAATAAATTAATTTTCTTGCATGAACACGCTCTCTGCATTAATAACTATTAACGTTCGGAAAAATTCAGTCAATTCTGATTCGGAATACAAGCAAATACTGTCCAGTACAGGTAAATAATTATTGTCCAGGACAGAGCAGCACAGCACTCCAGCATCATATCTTTGGATGGACATGCTCTCATGAGTCAGCATGCAGCATTCATGGAACAACAACGCGAATTCTACTACCGCTACAGCAGCTCCTTCACGGCGAATAAGCCTCCTCCCATTTTAGCATTATCTTAGACCCTCACGCACCACACGGGCTCCTGTTGGGCTGAGACCCGTCACAGTTGGTCTGCCTTGGTGCCGTCAGTAGACCCCCGACAGGCAGACACTGTCGGTGGTCAGGATTGCAGGACAGCCAAAACAGGGAGGCTAGAGGTCTGTTCGATTAGAGAACTGGAATCGAGATAATCTAATCCGCTAAGCCTTGCATTGTTGAAAGCGTCAGTCCCAACGGCTGGTTCGCGTGACTGAACTGAATTTTAGACGAGCACGATTTACATGTCAGCCGCCGTCTCAAGAGTGATCGGTGGCCAATCAACACCTGAAACTAGATCCAAAACAGTGAGTCTAGCGCCCTGGATTGAAGTTGTATACAAATTAAACATAAGTGCGTTAGGTTATCTCAATTCAGCTGCACGAACCGAACAGGTGGTAGGTAGTGACGTCATCAAGAAAGATCAACAGTAACGTTTTGCATTACCGAGATGCATCTTGTTGGACACACAGCGGTAAAAATTTCAATTGTTGTTAGACTCACCCCACTCTCTACAAAGCCCTGCATCAGCACATCGAGGGTCACGGGCCCACTAAGGTCCCCAGGCTGCGCCAGACTTATTGTCCCTGTGACATGGGACCAGGCATTGTCCCCAGCATCCGGGACCAGCTCACACTCGGCCTCGTGCCTGCGGGGGTAGTGGGCAGCAGAGTTCCTGTGGGACCTTCTGCCTCCCCTTCGC
>LQNS02277216.1:1256720-1277035 GCA_001587735.2 Parhyale hawaiensis | reverse complement strand
CTCATCCGCCTTTAGAGTGGCATTTCCTCCAACTCAGGGGCTACCCGGAGCCCCAAACCCACAGCCGGCTCATACAAACAAAGAGGCGTCCGGTGGCCGGACAATGGGGGCGGCCTGATACCTAGCAGTCCCTGTAAATTTTATAAAGCAAACAGACAGGCAAAGAGACATGCAAATTCCAACAAACACGTGATCTCCTCGGCAAAGGTAAATATAGGTACTGGAACGTAATAGGTATTGGAACATAATAGATACTGGAACATAATAGGTACTGGAACGTAATAGGTATTGGAACATAATAGGTACTGGAACATAATAGGTACTGGAATATAATAGGTACTGGAACATAATAGGTATTGGAACATAACAGGTACTGGAACATAATAGGTACTGGAAAATAATAGGTACTGGAACATAAACCTACAAATCAGCTACGTCGCAGAGAGAAGTCAACGCCTAAGCTCTGGCTCACTCTAAGCGATTACCAGCCACAACATAGGTATATTTTAAAAATTTCATAGATTTTTATGGTAATGAGAATATTGTAAATTCTGACTGACGAACTGTTAGAATATTAGGTGAACACCGCAGAATTAATGCTGTTAAGATGTCAATAGATTTGACAGATGCTTGATTTCCAGTCATGGAAATGCATTGAAGGATTGTCTGATGCATAACCTTAGAATTAAACGGTCCAAAAGGACCGTTCGATCACGATTTATATATTGCTAGTCCAATGCTAGTTCTGCAAAGATTATGCTTAACGAACACGGTAAGGCGTCGCTATAAAAAATAACAAAAGCTGCTTGGCAAGTCTGACTTCGATGTTTAAAGTTAAGCGCGGACTGTCCTTAGTGCAGAACATTCGGCCTCACCTGCTGATCCAAGTCGTCAGCCTCGTCGTACACCACAGCCTCTTCTCGCTGTCTGAAAGCAAAAGCAAGTGAGTAATTCATTCGTCAGACTAACACATAGTTTCCACTACACGGAAGAGCTGTCAGTCACTATGGTGTAATCAGGGAGCTCTTCAGTTATTGTAAAAGTGCAATAACCTCCGTTGGAATCTCTGTTATTTTTTGATGCAGTTCACCGGGTTGCCGGGCCAGCTAGTCTGACTAGTTCTCGACATACCAAGCTCTGTATGGACGAGGTATCTTTCTTTTTTTATTTACATTTTTCTCAGCCCAACTTAACAGCTATGAAGTTAACCATACATCAGCTATAACTACTGTACATACAGCTGCTAGTGCAAATACGTGTATGGAAGAACCTATTCTTTTATAGCTGTTTTCCCAATAGGGAAGTACAGTAAAGGCTAAAAGTAACATTAATATCTGACACATATCATATACGAGTATATATATATATATATCTATATAACGATGTTCTGAACAATATTATATCTCTTCACAGTTGCATCGCTCTGAAGCCTGCTTAAGTGGCTGTGAACTTCAACATATGAAAGAACTATAGCTGCAGATGGCTGCTATAGCCCATACATGTTTCCCAGTACCTATATACCTATAGCTGTATACATACCTATTTCAGTTAAAAAGGTTTATTGCTGAAAAAAATAGCAGTAATATGATGACATTTGGACTATGATGAGGTGTCTCTGAATCATTCATTCTTTTTTTTTCATACCATTGTTTGACACGACATAATTCTCAAATAATTATTTTTTCTGTATGACAAGAACTGAAATTAAAGACATTTTTCAGTTAGATATTATTTGATATCGAGCTTTCGAAACTATCTAACTGAAAATATCTTTAATCGCAGCTCTTGTCATACTGTTAATTATAAAACTATATTTTCCCAAAAGTAAATATGTTCGTAATATTTTTGGATAATACTTTCTTCGCACGTTGACTGCGTATTTTGGCACACGCACTTTTGTACACATATATACACAAATATGCATTTTTTCCCGCAAGACTATGGCTGCAGCTGCTACATGCAATAATGTAGCATTGACTCGCACGGCGATGGCAAGTTACGCCAGGCTCCAGAGCTTGCTTGACTTGTACGGGACATCGGGAAAAAATCGTTGGTTTTCCCACTCAGATCGGCTGCAGGTGCTAGAAGCAATTCGATTATGCTCCAAGCAGCTGAAAACTCGATATTTACTCAGCAGGACTGAACTTTCGAAAGTTTCAAAGGTAACCGATTTGCGATTTATGCCGAGGACTCGATCCGATAGGATGAAACAAACGTGCCTGGCCAAAGTTCCGGATAAGTTAGACCTATTGCGCTCAGCCTAACTCAGTTTCGTCGTACCAATGATAGCGACTTAACTTTATTATTATCGAAGGTAAATCTGCTTTCTAAGCAGACTGAGTTATTGGCTAAAGTTATCTAAACACAAACAAGTTTCCGTTTCGAAAGTACTGAAATCTAGCGAAACAAACGTTCATTGCGGCATTTAATGTGAATTTATATTAGGCTGATCGTTTCGATGGGCCTAGGCGAAAACGACTTAATAATAATTTAATGACCATCTATTGAACTCGCCTGATACGAATATGCCAGCGAGCTTTTAGTATCGAGATAAGTTCGAAATTCATTTGGTGAGTTGGAGTTTAGAGTGAAGAGTGCATTAAGAACAGAGTACATGACCTGCACGGAAAGCTAGCTATGTTTTGCCTCCTGCGTGGTAAGACTGACTGTCCACAAGAGTTAATCCAGAATCTAATGGTAAATTTTGTCCCTTGTATTAGCTGCAAGAACGTTACTTATATGAATGAATACCTCAGGGTGCTGCGCCTCCAATTTTGCTGGGCACTGCATCCATATGAGAATAAACATGGGCTATCTAATTGCTCCCCCTGATCTGCCGCCACTCGACCGTTTCAGTGAAAACCCCTCCCTTGCATAACGGAACTGAATACACAACTGAGGAGTAATGCTAGTTGTTATTGTTACAGTACTCCCTGGTATTACCTGTGAGCAATGGGCGCTTGCTGGTGATGGAGGTCATGGTGTTGGTGGTTGTGGTGATGGTTGCCGATGGTGGGAGATTGGGTTGGCAATAGAGAATCCTGCCAGGATTAATTAGTTGTTTAATTTTTCTTTGTAAGGGCCGATGAGGTTGGGTTACCCATGGGTCAATGGGCTTACTGGGCTGGCCATGAGACTCATTCCCACAGAGGAGCCGCGGCCCAAGATCGATCCAAAGAGGAGCATTCCTCGAAAAAATTGGATGGAATAAAATTCCTATTCCTATTGTAACTGATTGTATGCTTAATGCCAGGTTTATAGAATTTTTATCGTCAATAAAAGCGAGTAAATTTTTTCCATAATTCGTTCTTATTTTCTTTTCATCATCTAGCCAAAAGGTTCGACAGCTTCTGAGGGTCTTTTGAAGTTAAAATATTGAAAATTTATTATGATCACAGTCACAAAAATTTACGAAAATGGTTTTAAGATATTACGATATTTGGCTGGAAAAACTTGGAGATTTAGCAGTAAAAATATTAATTAGAGCACATGTGTGATGTAGCTGCACGTTTGCCTGCTCTGTGAGACCCTCAGTGCCAAACGACTTTTTAGCCTTCATCGTTGCAACGATTTATAAAGAGTCTTTGAACAAATTACTTCCGGGGTATTAGGCCTATTTGCAGGCCTCCTAACTTCCTGAACATTGAGATCGTACTCAAATAGGATTTAAGTATAGATGAATGGATAAATCAATAAATAAGAACTAGTTGGGCTAGTAAATTATTTCACTAGACGGAGAGGATTATTTGACACATATACAGACGAGAGTTATAAGTACCGTCTGCTCCTGAGAACTGCCGCCCTCTCCGTGGGTGATGAAGTGCAGCCGTGCGATCTCCCGCTGGATGCTGCGGAGCTCCCACCACACAGCTGACAGGTTCGCTCGTATGTCATTCAGAGCCTGTTCGTTGGGATCTGTACAGATTATAATTATTAATTATTATTAACATCCAGACTATAGTGTACGGTACTACATGTTACGTGACTCTGCGTAGGATTTAATACGTATATTAGTCCCTGACGTACCGCAGTGTAACGCCACTTTCCACTAAACGTGACATTTCAGTCTCTGCTGCACCATAGCGATTCGTGGTCCTGCTCAGGAAATACTAAGTCAGGGGCTGGTCCACACACAACGTTTCGTGACTCTACGAGAAAAAGCAACAAATGCGCGTCTCGTATTACAACCACGCCGTTGGGCAATGAATAATTGTAAGATATTTTTACAGTAATTGTTACCAAAGAGAACCAATTACGTCTCCTTGGGTATAGAAGAAACAACGGTGGAAGAGGTACACGTTAACGGTGAATAGCTCCAAAGAAAATATAGGCGCCAAAGAAAAATTATACTTCAGGTTAATGATCTGGATAATGAATTAATGGACATCTTCAAGATCTTAGTTTTTATTGGGACAATAAAAACTAAGATCTTGAAGATGTCCATTTATTTAACAAAGATGGTCCAAGACATCCAATCTTCCAGGAAATGATCTGGATAAGTAGCTCAGGAAAACAGACTGTAGTTTGCTAGGTGTGCAGAGCACATATTACATTGGTCACGTTGTGTTGATTTGTTGCAAGCAGGGAAGAATGGAAACAAATATTAGTTCTCAGGAGAGAAGAAAAGATACTGTATAGTGTCATGTATTTTAACTATATGACTTATAGAAAATAATACACATTCTTGCGGTGATATTTTGTAGTTTTTTAGTATACAGAACACAAGGGAAAACAAAAAACAAAACAAAAGAGTTTTTGGTTGTGCTTTGTAGATCTGTTGCTTACATGATATAAAAGGGAAAGGAAGGTCAGTTGTTTCGTTGCTCACAGAAAATAAGGGAAAACAAGGGTCTGTTCTTGGCATGGAGGAAAAGATAATGGAGGGGTCACGTCATCTTAAAGTTGCGCCAGCGTTGGACTCCCAACGGCTGCCAGACGAGCCCTGCTGATCTACAGCAGCCGAGGAGGTCAAGGCAAGAAGATTGCTTATATGCAGACAGCGTCGTTGTCTGTCTCCTGGCGATACAGACGGTGTGCTGGTTCCAAACTTCCGCAGTTACCCAACGTAAGAGATTGCTCTGATTCATCGAATAAAATCCAATGCGAAACCATTCTAATTAATGGAAATAAAATCATGCTGCTTGTTGAAGAGCAGATGGAATAATTCCGCGGAAGATATTTATCAGAAAAACTATCAGCTTCTCTTAAGCCCGCTGCACATGAGACTCGAAAAACAAGAACGTTTCACTTTCATGGAATAAAAGTTTCTGTGACCGCGACTACAACTTAACGTGTTTGAATAGCGCAATAAAATGTACGTTATTGCGAGCTAAAACTCACTGGAAATTAAGAGAGATATTCCAAACTGTGCAGTTGGCACTTGCTGCAGAAGAATTTTTGCAATGACAGCTTAGATTTTAAGCCATTTTGGAAATCTGGTCAAGCAGAAGTTGAGCCCGTAGCGACAAAATTGGACGAGTAAGGAGAAATATTCCCGTGTTTCGACTCTCGTCTGCAGAGAGCTTTAGAATAACTTTTACCCCCACATAGATTGATACTTTGAGAGCAACATTTCATTTATGTAGGTTTTGTTAATCAACATACTGCATTTATATTTTTTTAACAGTTATGTATTAACCCGAGCCTAATAAGGGGATAGCAACACAATCCTGCAACGGTGAACAGACTGCCTTAGAATTCAAATAATGGCATAACTGCTCATCAAAAAATCTCAAGTAACCATAAAAAATCTATCCACTGGGTGCTGGAGAGCCCTCACGCTGCACCGAGACGTAACGCGATCATAGCCCGAACTCACACACTCATTGGTCGCCAGTTCAGCCTTCCAGCCAATCAGCGAAGTCCATTCGTCTCCAACACAGCGCTAATAAGTTACGAATAGAGGTAACATTTTTCATCACGTTAGTACTGCCAGCTATTCGCTACAGCTGAGCACTCCTATTTATTTATTTACTTAACATTTACTTCTCTACAGGCGGGGGGGTTCTTGGATTATTATATTACAGCTTACTCTAAAAATTTCGTGTACATTCCTTTTTTAGCAATATCACAGCTATAAATTCACAATCTAATCTACATGGCTCAGTGCCATCACATACCAAACGAGTTAACTGAACTGGCGGCAGCTTGAAGATGATCCGTCGATTACGTTAACACGCGTCTCAAGAACTTGTATCAAAACCACAACTTCGCTCAGATGATCCATCCATCGCACGTCAATTATCTCAACGCTCTCACTCATACTTGTGAATACTGCGTATTCAGTTGGTTGAACGAGGTGCGGCGAACGCTCGAGTTTGAAGGATGATACCGATTTTATCCCTTGTAGCGGTTACAGATCTTGAGCAGATATGTAAAAAATAAGTTTTTGTCGCCACTTAGTTATGATTCGAAAACCGTTTTAACCTGCAAGCAATGTATAATCACAGATGATAATGCATATTCTAAATTAAACAAAAAATATCAAACATTAACAAATACATAAGGATAATTGCTCTCAGTTGGATATTTTACGAGCTCATAATATTCCCCTGCTGAACTCACGAGACTGGAAGTTGCAGGTTTGAATGATAGCTATACAGCGATGGGAGTGCTGACTCAGAGATTGATAGGTATGCATAGCTGCCGTGGGTGCACTAACCTTTCCAAGCCGTGGGTAGGGTAGGGGGACGAGTCGTTGCTTATGAACCTTCCGTCAATGGCGCCTTAGTTCTAAACGATCCTTTCTCAACTGCAGCCGTACAGTCCCTCGGGGGGCAGTTAACCCGTAACCGAAGTATGAACTTGTTCGTGCAGGTTTCACAGGAAAATTTGCCGTCAAGTTGGCCTTACCTTTATATGACAGGCCTGAGAGTTTCGGACCTAGTTCGACTAATCACCCAACAGCTGTCTCAGTCAAGTTCGCTTACTCTATAACTTTAATAACTTTCAGTCGAGGGAATTTAATTAGATACCGAACAGTGCACAGAGCAAGAGGCTCATTCCCAGAGAGAAGACAAAGTCCAGGCTTCGGTTCGATTCAAGTTTTTACAATTATGTTGATGTTAATACGTACAGTATAGCTAGAGCTTCATGAACATCAGACGGATGGGAGAGAGTATATAATTTTTTTGCAGGAAATAACTTAAACAAAAACAGAATCGGAGAGAAAGCAGCAGGTTTGAATGAAACAATTTACGAGTTGCGGAGGTGATATCATCGGTTGATGAGGAAGTGCTCTCTGTACTCAGCCCGGCGATTTTATGTTTAATTTGTTGACTGTCCTGCGACAGCTTCCGAAAGAAGTTCATTACAAATCTCAACTGTATCTGGCGCATGAGAATATCTGGTAACGCTGTCTGTTCATTCTCTGTTGGTGTAATTAATAACTTCACATACCACCTAGTACACGAATGATATAACAAAATCTTACGAGAGCAGACAACGAAATTCTCGGTATTACTTGCTGTAAACATGTAATAATTTTATGCCTATCCTTGAGCTTCCATAGTGTCCCTGACTGCCATAACGATCAGAAGACTCTATAAGGCTCTTCAGGGCTGTCTGTGCTGCATGGCAATAGAGCAGCATTTGGATTTGCAAGCTTCCTCGTGTTGGTTCCACTACCTCAACACCACTTGACTGCTACTAAACGCCAAGCGAGTCTCTCAGTGAGGTCTAATTCGATTCTTGAGTATTCCATCTGCTACTTATTTGGGGTCCAAGTAAAGGTGTTATTGTAACCCGTAAATGCTGGAGACAGCCGAATTCTCAATCCTGCTCCGCAGGATTTGAAAAAAGTTACGAATTTGTATTGCAGCGTTTTATATATTGTGTAACACTGTGGTATGTAATTACAACTACTTTAGAAATGGATGAATTTTGTATTAAATGCCAAAGAGAAGTTTTGTCGCCGTCCAAAGGTCCTCAAGTTAATCAGCAGTAGCACCTGGACGTGAGTGCCTCTGCGACTGGCACTTACCTGAAGGAAGGGGTGGCCTGTGATTGGCTGCTTTAATTACTTTGATATCAGCTAATGTGCTTACTCAGCTTCCATTCACTGCGTGTGTCCGCTTCCTCATACGCTGTACTTCGTTAAATGGTAAAAAAAAGACGACCAAGTGTCAAAAGTGGCCAAATTGTATTGCAGTGAATCATATATTGTGTAGCAGCGTATCGCAAATGCAGCTTATAAAAAAACGCAAGCGTGGAGAGATTATTCACGTAGCATACTACTAGTACACCCGGCAGAAAAATAGAAAAAGTAAAATATTTTCGCGTTTTCTGGTTGTTCTTGCCCCCCCCCCCTCCTCCTGTGCTGTCGAGATACGGATTCCCACAGGTGGTAGAGGGTTGAACGGAACTCAGTTTTCAGGAACTCGATTTTAACGAGAGAAGCTTGAAGTTCTAGTGTAAAAAGCAACAATGAGAGTCGTTGGTTGCATCCCTCTGTTTCTGTCCTCAAGGTCTTTCGGAGAAACACACGGACGTCGGCTGGTACACAGTGTTCTACGGTGGGCGCGGTTATGCGGGACGTATGTCAGTTCAGTCGGAATTTGGTGCCAGCACCCGTGTAGACTAGGATTTCGTTAGCAGATTCCTATCTTAGCCGAGCAGGCATACTGGTGTTAAGGACACCTTTGATTCATTAGCGAAATCAATCCTTCAAGGCGTGACTAGCTTGAAACTTCGTGCAGGTGTGTTGGCTTCGACCCGTTTATTGAAATTGGAGGCTTCTACCTTTAATCGAATACCTGTGGGACTTCCAAGAACTCAGTCTTGCTCTGAAAAGTAGAATTTATACTCGGCCCAACATAATCGGACTGATTCTAACACATGCAGCACGATTCAGAGGGCGAAACCAATTTTCTATCTGTAGTTCCTGATAAGTTAAGTCGACTAGGCTTGACTTAAATTGTCTTTGACCACCCAAGCGAACGCGCCCTAAGTCAGCCGTTAATGAGTGTCTGCTTGTCTCATCTCAGCAATGCTTTGGGTGGCCTGGGCTGAGCGTGTAGTTTTCTGCAGCTAATATCCTCGGCACGAACAGTAAAGGGAAGCTGATGCGACTTCCTTTTAGTTTTTTTTTCAGAGCGTAAACTAGTGGAAAAATATGCAAACATACAGTAATGTTATGAATACTATAGTACCCATGTTATGTAGCTGCACAACGATGGTGGGTTTTACTAAATAGCGAAAGAATATAGAAGGCCCAATAAATTATTTTCACGAGGCAGAAATATATATCGGTACTATCCATATTTTAAATGCTAATAGCTTTATATTTTTCTGCTTTCGGAAGGAAGAAAACGAGATCCAAAGTATGCAAACGTTATGTAATAATACGTATGGGCTACAGATACCTAAAAGTGCTCAACTAAGTAGAACTAGAGCACTCCGAAAGCGCATACCTCCGCCAAACAAGGCAAAGGTAACGAAAAATTCAAAATTGTGCTGAGACCACGATTTTCTTTGTGTCAACACCAAAATCTAATGATATGTTCCTTTTGACGGTATTAACAGTTTCATTAAAGTTTTTGAAGATCCGTTTACTTTATTTTATTTAATTTTAGTTTTGCTGCTAACAAACATTCTGACAAATATTAGTCAAACTCATAAACATATGAACCGATCATCACCAAAATTTGATCATTTATGTCTTTTAACATTACCAACAACTCCTGTAAATTTCACAAGGATCCATTCTTAACTTTTTGAGTTATTGTGCTAACAAGCATAACATTACAAAACAGCGACAAACTAACGAACGAACAAACCGATAATCACAAAAATTTAGTCATTTACTTTTCATGATATACTGAACAACTCCTGCAAATTTCAGAAAATTCGTCCGTACCTTTTTGAGTTATAGCATTCGGAAACAATGAGGTAGACAGACAAACAAAATGATCTTCACCGAAAGTTAATCATCTGTTCCTCCTAACATGCTTAAAAATCCCTGTAAAGTTCGTCAAAATCTGTCCGTAACTTTTTGAGTTATGTATCTTGGTGACAGACAGACAGCATAACAGCCTGACAGACAGATAGACAATCCCGACGAAAACATAGCCTCCTTGGCGGAGGTAAAACTCCCTGACTAAGTGCATAGGTATAGAAGAAGCACCCTATTCGATGAGCTCTAAATTCAAGCTTTATTTTTTACCTAATCGCTCCTGATTCCCACTAGTTTAGGGTCACCATTTCGAGAAATTGAAAGCTTCTACTGTATATCAAAAGCCATACATGCACAAACGCACATGAGCGTGTATTTTACGTGCTGACTCAGTAACTTCAGTAACTCACCACCAGCCAGTGACGCAGACCGGGGCAGCACGTAGAGGGTAACATCCCGCTGTTTGGGTGGTTCGCTGGTGACGGCGCAGGTGTACACCCCGGCGTCGGATCCCTGCGCACTCCTGACAACAAGTCTCCACATGTCCTCGTCATGCGACACTGATAACCGAGGACCTTGAGTTGCCAGCACCGTTCGATCCACGGACAAAATGATCCCGTTGTTGGACCACGTGACGCTGTGTGTCCCAAGATGAGGGATACGACATGGGAGGTAGACGGTGTCCCCCTCATGGGCGCGTATTTCCCTCGGGGTGTCGGATGCGATGTCGGGGGCGATCGCCCCCAGTTCGATGAGCCGCTGTTCTCGTTCGCTTCGTTTCAAAGACTCGAATTTGTTGGGCGTCCGGCGATGCCGAACCTGATCGTCCTGGTCCCAGTCTAAGGAATCCTGGAGCTGGAAGGCGCTCACGTGGACGACAAGGGCCACCGCCAGAAGGAGGAAGCGTGGCATGTCGGCGGGCAAGTTAGCAACAGACTGGAAGGTGCAGTGAAAGTCGCGCCGCATGGGAACCACGTTCCAGCGATCTGCAATGCTCCTCAACAATGCAGTACACGACGGCAGCCATATTTGGGGTACACAAGAGTAGCAGAATAAGGTCGCGTCTGACCTGCAAGCAATTGTACTGTACCTATACCTTCGTGTCTGCCAGCTATATTCTAAAGTCTCCATTGCAGAATAGCATAAAAAGTCTCGGTGTAGCGTGTCCTACGTGTGAATACGGAATGTGTTAGGTCAGGTTTGGTTAGAATGGGTTAGGTAGATTAACAATAGGTTAGGATAGGTTCGGTTCAGTTAGGGTACACTCGGTTGAGCACAGAAATTATGCTTCCGTAGCTGTGAAACTTCCAAGAACTCAATGTTACTCCTTAAGATTAACTTCTCAGCAGGCCGAACGTTATCGTGTTACTACTAGCACTTGCAACACAATTTAATATGGCGAGGCTAACGCTTCTGTCTGAAATTTCGGCCAAATCAGGGCACGGAGACATAGTTTTGGTGCCCAATTCAACGCTCTCATATAATAGGTGCCTAAACTAAGTTCTTGAGTCATATATAACAACAACTGAATCTCAGATATGATACATACTACACGATACTACAGAAGCTAAAACCGCAAAATAATTTCTAGGGTGGGCAAATTTAAGTTAACCTAAAAAGAGAAATATGTAAAGGTAAAGTCAACTTGACCGCACCCTTAAGTGGGAAACACACACGCACTGGTTTGTGCTGCGGATATAGGCCAACTGGCTCAAGAAGAGTAAGTGCGGCTGCAGCCGACCACACCCATCAAGAGCTATTCGACGGAAGGTTCAAGTAACCAGCGCCCCCTAACCCCCTTATCTCTGAGGGAGGCAAGTACCCCTACGGCCGCTCTGCATACCTACCACTACCGAGTCAGCACATCAGATAAGCAAAAAGCTCACATGCCTGGGTTGGCCTCGAACTTGCGATACGAGGGGTGTAAGCTCAGAACGTAAGCATGCTGCTAGTGTGGGTGCCTTCAAAAAAGGATTGTATTTATGAACTAGGACATATACCAAAATATTTCAACTATGCTAAATATATGGGGCCGATAAAGATGAAGGTTAAGGTTTGGCATTGACACTTTTGTAACGTTTATGTTCGAGGCGGTTATTCTGCGGTGGAAAGCGTATTGCAATATTGCAAGTGCCTGTTGGAACTTAGTCTTCGTTGCATATCAGAAAGAGACCGATATACTTCGGCAACGGGTTACCATATTCCTGCCTTTGCTTTTATTGTAAAATTTACGAAATAATGTCGATCATTCGCAGTATGCAGAAAGTGAGTTCGGTTCAGGCAGCACATCGTCGACTTCATGTAAAAAGAAGCTCTTAGCCAACCCCTGCTGTGTCCGGCAGCTGGCGCACTAACCAACTGCCTTACTAAAGAACAGCGGCAGGAGGAGGGAGAGTCCTAAAAATATTGAAACACAAATAACGACCAATATGCAATTATATAATCAGTCAATACACTTCTTACAAGCAATAAAGTTGAGCGATTTTTTGGTCCCAGTGGACCATAGAACTCGGTAAGAAATTTTTATCCGTGCATACTAAATTTGTAGATTTTGCGTCATTATATATTTGTTAGTGAATCTGAAAGCAGTTTGATTACTCCAAGTACTTTCTGCTCACTCTGTTTGTATTTACTGTATTTATGTTTATGTATATATATATATACTGTATTACTATAATTTGTGTCATGCACAGGGAACAAATATCATGGGAGACAGCAGAGGCTCAACTCCTGTTTACTAAATCTCTAAACTCAAATTCTGCAGGAGCCAGGCTTCAGAGGTCAAAGGTCAATACAGAGTATAGGAGGGAGGAGTTTTCTTAGTGAGGCTGAACACATAAACTCTTCAGAATCATGACTTCACATAAGGCAAGGAAGTATATCATGTTGCTCGCAGTTCTTCTGGTGCTTGACCAAAATTCTCTGCAGCCCCAACAGAGTATCACCTACCCGGGTAGAAATAAGTGATCCATAATCATTATTATTAATGATTACTATTCTGAACCCAGCCTCAACGATGAGGGTACCCCGATGCAGCTCCTTTGCTGTCATTATTTGGTCCTCTGACAGTAATATAATATTTGTCTCACCGCTCCTATCAACGCACTTACTCACTGTGACGAATATGAGATGCAGGCTACTCGTGTAGGGCTGCCCAGAGCACAAAGCAATCGTTGTGTAACCAACGATCCTGACGCCCCTGTGGGGTACAGCCCGGCCTGTGGCTGCAGTTATGACAGCACTGAATAAAATTAGAGACTGAAGTGGAAAATTCGTAATATATAGAGGTCTACCTCACGAATTGGTTTGAAATTTCATCTTTGCGTAGTTTTCATGATCTTCGGCATCCTTTTCAATCTTCGAAAAGACCTGTCCATGAATAAAAGAGTTCAGAAAATTTTAACAATTTTTAAAGGAATTTTTTAGTGTACTATACAAAAACTAGAGAATGACAGGTAGTAATCACTAATAAATTGTAAGAAAGTACGGAAATAAAATAAATTTAAAAATTTGAAAAAGTTTCTCTAAAGCCAAATGCACTGCCTTGTGGTTCTTGTGATTTCGGTACGCCGACGCTTACATGACGTCGCTACAGGAAAATCCTTATGAGATGGCAGCTATACGCTTAAGGGCGCCAAACGCATTTTGTTGCTGAGTCCAAATAGATACTTAGTGTACACACAGAGAGCTTTCTAGTAACTGTGCAACAGTACGCCAACAAAAAATATTTGATTAGATGAGAAATTTAGTTATGTATATTTTATTCAGCATGACTAATGATGTTCTTTGGTCCTCGCAACCAAATATGATTGGGTGGACCATTTAGTTAGAATAACTATTGGGCTTTCTTCACGAATATAATTAATTACTTTCTCCAAGAAAGTTTTATTTTCGTCGAGTTTGCCTGTCTGTCTCTTCGTCTGTCCATTTATCTGCGTGTCACCAAAATAACTCAAAAAGTCATGGACGGATTTTAGAAAAATTTGCAGGAATTATTTAGTATGTTAGGCGGAACAGATGATTAACACTTCGTGAAGATCCGTTCATGCCTTTGTTTGCCTGCCTCATTTTTCTTAGTGCCATAACTAAAAAATTAATGAAGGATTTTCATGTTAGGTATATCACGAAGAGCAAATTACCAAATTTTTGTGAAGATTTGTCAGTTGGTTTGTTTGGTTATTTTGTGTTTGATTTTAAGCCTGTTAGCAAAATAACTCAGGAAGTTATGTATAGATCTTCCAGAAATTTACAAGAATTGTTAGTAATATAGAAAGACATCACTACTTTAACATTTTGGTAATGACTGATTGCGAGTGGTTGGTCTATTTGTGTGTTTGACCGTAATGTTTGTCAGAAGATTTCTTAGCACTAAAACTCATAAAGTTATTCACGGATCTTGAACAAAATTACAAAGGTGTTTTTACCGTCGAAAGGCACAAATGATTAGATTTTGTTGTTAATACAAAGGAAATAATAGTTTTAGAATCAGTTTTAATTTTCATTACCTCTACCTTGGTTGGTGGAGGTATGCGCTCTCAGAGAGCTCTCGTTATATTTATTTTGATACTATTTTGATACCCACCCAGTTCAGCATGTAACCCAAACAACGACGGGCTTCTGAACGAAACTTGCGGGTATTTAACCATTAAATCAAACTTTTAGGTTGTACACTCTGCTCTGAGAGTCGAAATTACCTAAGTAGTTCTTTCAGTTTCTGCCTATCATTTAAATCTGCTCCAATTAATGAGACCATTTTATATTGTACCCAGAAGATGATTTCAACCTCCAATTTTTTTATATTCCAGCTACATTTTGAGACAATAAAGTTATTACAGCAAGCGAAAGACTAACTAATTTTGGAATAACTTACAAACTTGCAGCAAATGAAACCAGGCAGAATATTTTTTACATCATCTGGTGCAAGCCAAGTGCATACGCAACGGAATAGCCTGGTTATTCAAAAAAATAAATGAATAAGTAATTTTCCTAGCAAGCCACTCACGAGCAAACAAACAAGCAGACGAAACGAAGGGTGCGCTTGTTTGTTTCTCATGCGGATGTCGAGGTTATCAGCTGGACGAGTACGTCGACGCTGAACAAAATTAAGCCTGTTCATTAAAGCACTTTGCTGTATCAGTTATAGATGAGATATGACCAGCAGCTAGGGCTACGTTCTGGGAAGTGAGAAGCGGCGGGGTCGGGGCTTCCCATAGTAACAGAGTCGCTCGGTGGTCAATGTGAGGGGAGTAGTTGGTGCGCTGCAGTACTGGTACCCTCAGTCATGGTCGTAACTTCATACTGTACGCAGGCTTACGTCAGGTTCAGCATAGAGTTAACTGAACTAATCCGGTTACTTTGCCATGGCTCTGACCACAGCTTCAAGTGTTTGAGCATCGCGCTGAAAATGCGAACACATAAATTGCTAAAAATATGAGCTCGTTGAGAATTTACAGAGATAGTTGAAAGTTCATCGTTTGCATTTGCTATGGGATAAAAATTGCAGCGGCTGCTGCGAAATTCAATAATGTTTTGGGCAGTTTAATGATACGCGAGATGAAGCGGTGCCGCGACAAAGTGAGACGGACTGGCCGAGTTGGCCCTGAGCCGATAGGGCCAACGAAAGTCGTGGTCGTGAACCCAGCTTTAAGCTACGACGCTAGATACGTTTCTTAATACTCCGCGATAGCAATATTTTTATTGCACTGTAGTGTGTCTGGTGAACACAATTACCACAGTATTTTATTCGTCCCTCATTAAAAAGTATTTCATTCACACGATGATTTCTGCGTGTACGCTATTGCATACCTTGTACACCAATAATAATTACATATATTCTAAATTGAAACATCCGCTATATTGAGTATATGAGCTTCAATAATACTTAGCATTCAGTTCTTTAGTACAGTATGCTATAAAAAATATGATTGAGAGCGATCTACTGCTCCTTCCTTTAGGACGGGCTTACTCCACAGGTTTTTTGAATGGCGTTCCTTCGTCAAAACCTGCGAATGTTTCGTGATGACCGGGCAAATAGTGTATGTGGATACTGGCTATGAGGATTGCTGATCAAGTCAGCTAGGTTAGCAGGCGCCCTTAGCAAAGCTTCGGGCTTTTTTCACATTTACAGTGAATGAAAAAACGGACTGCTGTGTAGCTCTCTGTTGTTTTAACAGGCACAGCAATACATTCGAATGTTGTGAAGTACGAACGCCAAACAAAGGGCCATCGTGTGAACTGGCATCTATAGCGCACATTGCCGTGGGCATTTTGGGTAAATTCGGACGTTGTCCAGGTGATGTTATGCTCTCCACCACGCCGGTGCAGAGGCCCGTCTGATTTTCCCAACTGCACCACAGTTAAAGTTTGCGACATATGCCGGAGCCGCACAATGCAGCCGCACCCTCAACTACTGAGCGAACACTTAGCTCACACGTCGTTCATATTACCGTATCAATGCTACCGACCTTCACTGCGTATCGGGGAGGAGTGCGAGCTGCACGTCCACCCATAAGTTGAGCGTGCGACTGTACAATGTGCCTCCGGCATTAACTACATAAGCTTCAAATGAACCGATTTTTTTAAGCGACGGCTTAAGCGGCCGGCATGGAAGTATCGCTGCTGCCGCGCGCAGCTCACTCGTTAATTTTTTTTTTATTAAATTTGAAGTCGCTACCGCGCAAATTTTTACACAATATACCGTGATAAACGGTGTATGTCTGGTATTAATTTTTTAAACATTTTGTTAGTAAATTCAAGAGGTTCGAAGAAGATTCGTGATGCTTAAAATACTATTCTGTTAACATTGTAAATTCATTCTCGATCATTGGCGTTTGTGGCAATTAAGGCGTGTTCACACGATGAACTTTTGTCCTACAGTCTTATTTCGCCGCTTTCGGATGTGTTGTGTAGTTTGGGCAAGAGAGAATTGCAAGAACGACTTTCTGAGTAATAATTTAAGTCACTTCAAATTGAATGAATATCCCAACCTTTCCTAATGATATTTACTCATCCAATTGATTTGACGTCTGAAATTAGATCTATTATTGTACCGAGCAGTAAACACAGCCGCGTTTGTAAGGACACAATGAAACATTCGGATGATTGGAAGTCGGAACAGAGAGCAGAAGACTAAGAGGTGTAGTTGTGGTGACACATATGCAGCTCATGTGAAGCAGCTATGCGAGAGAGGCAAACCATTTCATACAAATATCATGCATAACCGTGCCGGATTATTTAAATGTCGTGAACACGGAAAGAAGCTATAATGATTTATTTGTGCAGATTACACGAAGAGTGCAGGTGTGTTGAGTATGACAGGTGAATGGTACAGGACACCCTGGCTGCTGGCACTGCTGGTGCTGGCAGCATGGTGGCCGCAGCAGGGTCAGGCAGTTGCTGTAATTGGTGAGTAAAAATATATTTTCAGAGGCGATGTAGAGCACAATGGCTTAGTTTGTAAGGTACTTCGGACTGAGAAATAGGTTTCTCCACTTGGATAAGTGCTGCATGTATGGTGTTAGCAGCAGTCCGACAATGCTTTAGACGATAGGAAACTTGTTTGCGGAGGAGTATCACTGAGCTTTAGAAAGTCTCAAAGATTATCGTTCTGGGGTCAACGCTGAAATTTGGTCAGGGAGAGGAAAGAAGCGCACCTGTGTCAAGTTTCATACAAGTTAAGTCAATTGGGTTTAGCTTGAGTTGACAGGACAGTAGTGAGCCAATCGATACCGCCTCTTCTTTAAGAACTACTACACCTGACGGAATACGATAGCTGAATTTTAGGTGCTAGCTGCTATCTTAAAAATTCTGTGGACAACAGTGTTTATGGATACTAATTGTGGGTGGCGCCCTTGCTCACAATCAGAATAAACAAGATGTATGTGAATACGCTGAACCGTAATTTCGTAAAGCTCCGTCAATTCGAACATCCCCCCAGTAATAAATTTATAAATTGATAAGAATCTAAAGTTTCTAAATTGCATAATCTAAATTTTTGGGAAAGAATGGCTGATAAGGTAGATAACGGCTGATAAGGTAGATAACGGCTGATAAGGTAGATAACGGCTGATAAGGTAGATAACGGCTGATAAGGTAGATAGTCTCTTCTAATACTTTTACGTTTACCCTCGCAGTCGATTTAGCATCTTAAAATCGATGGTTCGTGCTATCATTAATTAGCTAATGCTTTTCATATCATACAGATGATCAAAAATTATAGTTATTGAAATAAAATTATTTGCAAAAGCCTAAAAAGTTTACTGACAACATAAATACCAATGAGAAATGACAGTTAAGCTGTTAGCAATCCATAAAGGCAGGACTTATACCTATGAATACCCAAAGCTCTGGCAACAAGAATCAATCGAAAAACAGTAATGACCTATTTGATCGCCTGCATATCAAGATGGATGAACACTCATCCCAGTAACGGAGTGAAGTGTAACTCACAAGAATGTGCACTTCTATTTGATTCCAATATACTGTATATTCAAGTGTCTTATTCAGACAAAACAGCGCAATCTATTGTTGTGAAGTCGCAACGTAATGCAAAGGACTGGAGTGTGAACTGGCTGCAGATAAATAGTAATCGGTTTGACCACTTCCGTGGAAATATTGTGAGCCGTTTAGCTTTAACTAGTTCCAGACTTCAATGCTGAGCGTTCGAGCGGCTTGTTTTGATCGAGTTCCAGACGTTTATATCCAGATGATAACGCTTGAGAAAGTTGCTAACTTAGTCTTGTAATCAACCGTTTCAAACGCAATCAAGGCCTGCACTTGGATGCAGACGATACATTAGTCAAACAGTTAGTACGAAAATTCAAGATGAGTCAAATCTCATAAGATTAGTTGATCTCTTTGAAAACTAGCGAATGAAACCACCTAACTAGTTGATTCCAGTGCCCTTCGGCAACCTGCCTACGACCTGTGTGGCCTGCAGTTCGCTTCCAGCGGAGAACAAAAGTGCAAACATTTTCATGCCAAGTGCAATTGTCTTATTGCTTTGACACCCTAACAGAATCTTTGGCTGCTCCAAAAGCTAATATCTTGCATCAGTTTTTGGGGCGGTCACAACTGACGTTGAGAAGAGTGCTAGCCCTTCGAAAACAGCTTTACACGGCAGGCTGTGACGCAGAGAAACCGAGGATGTACAGGCAACACTCAGAGCCTCTTACCTGCGATACTCTTGTAGCGGGAGAATATGCTGTGCTACACACTGTGGGTGTCTGTGAGGGCTCTAATTATTTTAGACCTAATTAGCAGGCTGCAGACTTACGTCCTCATCCTGAGATGTGTCTTGAAAAGGGAACTTGCTATAGCACGTGCACCTCAGCGAGGTGAAGGTGTCCGTAGACGAGGGGCCACATGAGACCGAAAATTATCAGACTAGGGCTTTTAGCTAAAGATCCGGCCAGCACCGACCTTTCAGTTAACGTATGTAAAACGGAGTTATTGTGGTTATTGTGAAGTAGGTAAGAAAGCCTTCTCATCTTAACTTCATCTTGCTCCTCGCGGCAGGGTCCCTTCCTCCCATAGGAACGCAATAGGAGAAAGAACCATTGCAGCGCAACGGCACGGCCTGAGTAGGATACTAACGCCTCTAACTACAAGTTCATCCCATTTTGAAGAGCTAAAGTTGTATGACAAACTGGAATCAAATTACGATCGCTATTGAAGGAATCCTTTTGCCCTGTGCAGGTAGGGGAACCCTGCAGGAGCTGCAGGACTCAGTGCAGTCACTGTGGGAGGAAGTGAAGACGCTCAAGGCAGAGGTCCACCGGCACCACCACGACGGACATGAGGAGGCCAATCACGACCAGGTCAGTGACTTACTCGTATACTCTTCAGTATAAGTTGAGTGACGGTAGTCTCCTGGATAGTACTCTCCAAGCAGCAACCCTGCTTGCACTGGTTCGGCTTGCAGGTAATCTTCCAATTGGGCCAAGTAGAGTGTACAGCTGCAGCCAACCGTAGGTTGTCCGGGCTGTGGCGTCATATTGACGGAATACCCGATGGACAGCTGTACCCCTACCCCGAGGCCAGTGCCCCCCCCCACCTCAGTGACTGCGAGTGTAAGAATTGTTGACGCTACTTATTCCCGAGCGTCAAGCTTCCTTCCCTGGAGTGAGCTCGAACCCCCGAAATGTCGATAGTCAGTGACGACAGCAACCTTAGCACTGAGCTACTGCCCCTTGATTGTTATTATTATTATTATTTTTTTTTTTTTGAGGGGTCATTTTCAACGTTGGCGAGGGTCCCGTTTTATTGTAAACCTATTCATAAATCTGGTACCCTAAACGTCCCCAGTAATTACAGGCCAATTAGTATTCTTCCCATGCTATCGAAACTTCTCGAGAAAACAGTGGCGGAGCAGCTGGCCAGATATCTCGACCAATCTCGCCTTCTGCACAAAAATCAATATGCT
>LQNS02277216.1:1184415-1201932 GCA_001587735.2 Parhyale hawaiensis | reverse complement strand
TCAGTATGTCTCGAGAAGTCATTGTGAAGAAAGTTGTTTCCATTTATGAAAAACTAAAAGCAGAATGGTCAAAAAAGTCAAAGAATTTAGACACATGTGGAAAATACCTTTCTGACATTAAGGTAGGTTTATAGTTAGTTACATGCTTGATTAATATTCAGGGCCTAGATAGCTTCTAACTAGTATTTATTCTACTCGTAGGGGTTGCCATGATATACTGGGCTTTGCAAAAGTCCTGACCTGTTTTAATGATTTGCCATCCAAAGTTTGTAAAAGCTTTGTTTATAATGAAATAAAACAAGATTTTTAATGTGTTGGTGTATGATCTAAACAATATTGCTATTCAATAGGACCTCCATTGGCAGCAATGATACACCCTAATCGTGGTCAGAAGTCCTTAAATTATTGACGCAGTACTTCCTCATCTGGGCCCAAGTGTGGTTCTCAGAGGCTTTCAGCTCTTCAATGTTGTTGTGGCGATCCTTGCATGCTTTAATCTCGATATGCGGCCACACGTTGTAGTCCTGAAGATTGAGATCAGGTGACTGTGGGCGCCAGAAAGTCATGTTTTGGCTCATCCAGTTTTGGATTGTATTTTGATGTGTGCCCTGCTGCACCATCTTGCTGAAACACGTAATCTCCATCTTTGATGATTTTTCTGATCCAAGGAAGAACTTTTGTAGCCATGATATCCCTGTATTCAGCCCCTGTCAACCTGTAACCACACTGGAGGCATCTTCTCTCCATTCGAGGCCACAATGCCAAGCATCATCACAGAGGCCGGATGGTTTGTTGTGGAGACATAGCGAGCATTAGAGACATCTTGGTCAAAGTTCACTTCTCGATTGTTCTGTTTGTTGAAGACAGGATCCACGGTGAAGGTCTTCTCATCTGAGAAAATGATGACTTGATTTCCATGACTTTTCAAGTTGTTAAGAAGGCGGGAACATTGCTCTTGGCGCTTTTTAACCATGTCAGCAGTTAGCAGTGGTATTTTCTGATGCTTCAAGCTCTTTCCATCTTCACTCTTAAGTGCACTTGACAAGGTTGATGCAGAAATCTTCCTCGCGAATTTGTCATTTTGAGTTTTGGATCACTTTCAAAGGCTCTTCAAAAATTCTTCCGTTGAAAAACTTGTGGTCTGCCTGAACGTGGTCAATCTTTGAGGCTTATATGACTGCATGAACATCAGTATTTTAGGATTTGTCCAAATAGTTAATATGCAACTAGCAATGGGCTTGAAATCCTTTGAAGCTGTGAAACTGTTAGTAAAATTTTTATTTCGTGTTTTTTTCTGTAATTGTGTCCAGTGATTTCAATAAAATTATTATTTCATTTTCCTTAAGATGGTTTTCAACCCGTTTCACTGTTGATAACTGACATTTTGCAACCTAACAATGTCCGCCTTCTGGTGACCCGCGTGAAGGAGAGTTGCTATATTTATTTTTTTTTTGTTTCCACCGTTACCAGTTATTATGATATCTGAAATAGTCATTGTCATTTCATTGTCATAAATTTCATCAAGTTTTTGAAATGAGTTTCACCCTTTTGAAAATACAAAACAGGTCAGGACTCTTACAAAGCCTGGTAGGTAGCTATGATGTCTGCCTCTTGTTATAAAGTTGCTCTCAAATTTGACACCTATGTCTTACAATTTCTAAGCTGTAGCTACTATTTTTGGCTATACTTCCTATTATTACATTATCTATTATTATTATTTGTGTTTTTTTGTGTATAGATTCCTGAATAAGACCATTTCAGCAATTGTATAAATATGGATTAAATAAAAAAGTCCACCTTGACTGATTCGACGTCAAGAACGGACGATGTCCAAGACTTCAAAGTTTTCTTCTTAATGAACACCGGTCATTCAAAAGATTATGCTAAATAGCTGCCTTTTTTTGATACTAAAAGATGATAGCTATTGATGTTTTTTTAGGTAGATTTCATATCTGAAGTCCATTTGTGGTGGTCAGCTTTAGGCCTAGTTTTTTGAGATACCAGTATTTGGCTTTGAAGTTCTATTTTCCCCCTATCTTATACTGAAAGAACAATTTTAAGGTACTTTCAGGTACTTTTTGCAAGAGAGGCAACAACAATATTGATAATACTGTATAAGTATTTTTTTTTGGTAGTACCGTAGCTAGCTTACTACCATAACATAACCTAGGTTAGTTGCTAGTTGGGCCTACTAGCTACCAAAAACCCTACTTCCATGATCAACATTGCTGTTGCCACTTTTGCTAAAATTAATCAATATAAAAAATCAAGTAGGTAAATTAAAAGAAAAAATTTAGAAGAAAACTTGACCGTACTAAAGTAAACTGATAGTAGCTAATTAAAATATATTATAAGTAGACTATGTATATGGCAATAGCTCATAGAGTGCTGGGGTGTAAGCTCCGGTGTCTCTTTGGGAATGGGCCTCTTGGTTCCTCTCCTGCCACTAATCTAATCAAATCTTTATGTAAGGTAAAAGTTAATGATTGGTTTTGAATTATTGATGCGACCGTATCATGCCAAACACTAAAGTTGCTCCTTTGATATACAGGAAATACCCTGGAAATTGGTGCCCTCTGGAGCATAGCCAAGAAAGACATCCCTTCTTTTGAGCGATATATGTCCATGCTAAAAGTATATTATAAAGATTACAAGTAAGTGAATATGTGCATTTTGTATTGGGTAGCAAAAGCTGCTGTTGTTCAAGTGAGATTTTTTCCTTAAATATATAGCAACTACTTTAGCCAACGTGGACTGTGTTCATTGCTTCATTAGCTATATGCCTATAATTAAAGGATGTTTATCTACTATTTTAACCCATAAATACACTTCAGCAGCCTTTGTTTCTCATAGCAATTGTACTAGCATTAGCTAGTATTATTATTGTTCTATAATTTGGATCATGTAGCTACATTTAGAGCTGTCAACAGCATAGTGATAGTTATGAGTTCTGTGTTTCATTGGACTAATAGGCTCATGATTAGAAAATTAATGCATCTGCAGAGTTAGACCTATGTTTATAATCAATTAGCTAACCTTTTGTAATCTTATAAGAGGAGATGTGATATAGATATTGCATTCACTTTCTGAAGTGTGAGACTATCCTTGGAAAATGACTTGGCATTTTTTTCTTGGTAAGATAACTCAGACAGTTACAAACAGCTCGTCATGAAATTTTTAGGCATTGTTGGAAATGTTATTAAGAGCAACTGACCACATTTTTGTGTTAGGCCTAATCAGTTTGTCATTTGTGTGTTTGACAAGGTAGGTAGCTAGGCCTATATGTTTGTCTCAGTGTTGGTCAGAATATAGATACCTACTGTAGCTCAAAAAGTTATCCTACTGTAGCTCAAAAAGTTACTGGTGGATCTTTAAGAAAGTTACAGGAACTGTTATTAATGTCAAAAAGCATAACTGACCAAATTTTGGTGATGATAAAAAGTAGACTAAATCCTGTTCCAGGGCCAATTTGAATTTGTTGCTAACATCGCCATACTTGACAGAGACATGCTCTCTGTTCTTCCTCTTTCTTCCTGACTGGCTGTTGCCTTGCATGTTTATTCTGTGTTGAAACGCTCTCGTGCCTGAGTTCCTTGCTTCCATTGACGTAGCTACTACAGGCCTATGTCCCTTCTTTCTTCCTGTATGAGATTGCCTTTCTTGTGAAAATGGAGGCTCAAAGTACCTACTCAACATATTAATAATATTGCACTGGGAGTTACTTAGGACTAAGTGTTTACCCACACTTATGGAATGAGGTAGGTACCATTTACAAACTTTCTCCGCATATACAGCTCAGTATAAAAGCTTTAGTTGCTTGTAGTATGTTCCAAGTGTGCGAATGAATTGATACTTTAATGGAATGGAAGGTTGCTCGGAATGCCAGATTGGAAAGCCTATAATGCGGTGGGCACATATGCATTTCTAAACCCACCTACGTAGTTGGTAAGATGAGCAGCTCGTGAGCCGTTTCAATGCATAGTTAAAAAAGTAGCATAGATACTGTGACATCAATGACATCACGAGTCTCGCATCCTTATATCAAGTGGTCCGTGTAAATGCCTAGTGTGTCCCTGCCATAAGATTTCGGACTACTGTTGTGCTCACCACTTTTGCTAACTTTGAAAATGAAGCGAGTACCGTAGTCTAAGATATGGAAAAGGAAGAGGAAAACCAAGGGTAATGCCTGAGAAGGATTACCTTCAAGATTACCAGCAAGTTCCTACCTTGGATAGCTTTGAAGTTGTTTGGACAGGGTCCAAGTGGTGTTATGCACCCCACCCATTGTGTGCTGAGGTTTTGCTCCAGTCTTCTACCTGTGGGAGAGGCAGCAAAGCATCATCTCCACATTGCATGTAGCTAACCATTTGAAGCTGGTTTATTTGGCACAAGAAATTTTTAAATTTTGTGCTTAAATACCTTAACAGGCATTGATACTCTCATTTACCCTTTTAACTACAAAAAATTTTTGAGTATTTAGGCTAAACTAACTGAATCTTTTCCACCCCCAATCTTATTCTAAGATAGACGTGGCTAAAATTGTTCACAATTGTACTCCACGTAAGAGGGTGTGTGAGCACCAGTGATTAAACGTATAATTGTTGAAAAAATTGGGTACAGTTTCCTGGTCTACTTTTGTGGCAGATGAAGAACCCTTTACATTCTGCATTTACTAATTGATGTCTGTTACTTTTTCAGAGATGCCATTATAGAGTCCTGTTACATGTATGAGTTACTCGGCCTTGATTTGCTCTGCCTGCTTGCCCAAAATAAGGTAAGCATCATACTAAGTACACTCCCCAGTCAAATTGAACTTGTTGATTTCTTTACTTATTCCTAATGAATGTTAATAGCTTATATTGTTCTTGCTAGCTATGCGTTCAACTGTACCCTGATATTTGAATTTGTTGCATTGAGCTAGCATCCTCAGGCCGCCGCCACACCGGCGAGACAAGCGAAACGCAACGCGACAAATTTGTTGCACGACGAAATGTAACGGAGGATACAGCAGTCTGCTGTCCCCACCACCAACACTGCGATGCCTCGCGACACCCGTGCATTGCTGCAACACGACTACTGTGAAAATCGCATTGCGTCGTTTGTTGCGTTCAGTGGGGCCCTGGCTTATTGTTCGGACGAGGCAGATTGCGAAGTCTACTTTTTTACCTTCCAATCATCATGCAGTTGTCTTAGTCAGTGAATTTAGCACATGTTCCTATGAATCTTCCACTGGTGCGCACCATCATGTTCTGTAGCTGCGGTGAAATGAAGCAACTGTGTTAATACTTTCACAACCACAACACGTGTCGCCGATGTCATATTGTAAACGGCCATAGGCCTAATCGAAATACCCTCTTAATTAAATTGGTATCTCGATGAACGAGTAGCTACTCTTGGGGACGCCTTCTGGCCGACAATCACAACCCCAGCCACAAACATTGCATGACGGTTAATGGGGTGCAATTACACCTTGGTGCTATTTCGAGATGTTACATTCAGGGTACAGTAACAGATCGCGTAAGACGGACTAGAATTAACAGAATTAGTCGAGGTGCTCTGCAATGTCATTGGGGGAGGCAATAAACGCTGCCAGAATTTTAATAAGCTCCGATTTTTTATTATAAACCGATAAGTTAGCACTCAACATAACTTTTTTGTCTATTTCATTGTATCTTGTTGGTAGTAACTTAGCGATCTGCAGAGGTGAGAATTACTAAGAAGTACCTAGTATGTAAATGATGAGTTTTATAGATACACGGTTACGCCATCTTGAGACTGGCTATTCATTCATAATCGACGTCATAGTAAACAGAAGTTGTTGTCTTCTGCCACTGCTGAAATGTCAACAGTGGACTGCACGGGTCCCGGCTCTCCATACGGTAGATTCCTACGTCATAGCCTGAGGCCGGATGCAATTTTTTCCCAGAATGACGATGATTGTCGTCTGTCGTACTTTATATTATACCTTGGCAATAGCGATGCCACACGCTAGTCAAATGAATGAGTATCGTCATCTTTTCCTCCGAACGTCATGTTTTAGGTACTCTTGAAAACACAGCTTTGAGATTACCCAGCAGTTGCGTAAAAATGTTTACCTTCATTTCAGTTCACTCCGCAAGTGCCGTTAATTCACTTTCGGACAAAGCACAATATCTGCAGGGATTTACAACTCAAGATTCTTTGCAAGTGCGTACTATTTGAGTGGGCGCATCAAGTTAAATCAACACATTCGAACGAAAAGATGATACGTGTTCTTTTGACTAGCGTGTGGCGTCGGCATTACACTGACAAAGGTTACACTAGCCTGAGTGACCTTGCATTATCGTATTTACAATGCTAAGCCTTCTTGACCAATGGTGCTAAAAAAAACTTATCTTCGCAATATTATATTTTAAAGATTCAAAGTTTGTGCATTTTTCTTGTTCTGTGCAAATGCTAAGTTTGCAGATTTTCAAATATATCCGTTCAACCACTTCGTTGCGACTCCCTGTATGGCCCTAATTTATCTATGTTACGTTTGTGTGTTGAGGTTGGTGAGTTCCACACTGCGCTGGAGCTGTTGCCACGGGAGGTGCTGCAGGAAAACGTCTACATCAGGCACCCCGTTGCCATGGAGCAGTACCTCATGGAGGGTGCTTACAACAAAGTGAGTTAGGCGTCTATTTTNATATACAGGAAATACCCTGGAAATTGGTGCCCTCTGGAGCATAGCCAAGAAAGACATCCCTTCTTTTGAGCGATATATGTCCATGCTAAAAGTATATTATAAAGATTACAAGTAAGTGAATGTGCATTTTGTATTGGGTAGCCAAAGCTGCAGTTGTTCAAGTGAGATTTTTTCCTTAAATATATAGCTACTACTTTAGCCAACATGGACAGTGTTCATTACTTCATTATATGCCTATAATTAAAGGATGTTTATCTACTATTTTAACCCATAAATACACTTCAGTAGCCTTTGTTTCTTATAGCAATTGTACTAGCATTAGCTAGTATTAATATTGTTCTATAATTTGGATCATGTACATTTAGAGCTGTCAACAGCATAGTGATAGTTATGAGTTCTGTGTTTCATTGGACTAATAGGCTCATGATTACGAAATTAATGCATCTGCTGAGTTAGACCTATGTTTATAATCAATTAGTACTAACCTTTTGTAATCTTATAAGAGGAGATGTGATATAGATATTGCATTCAATTTCTGAAGTGTGAGACTATCCTTGGAAAATGACTTGGCATTTTTATCTTGGTAAGATAACTCAGACAGTTACCAACAGCTCGTCGTGAAATTTTTAGGCATTGTTGGAAATGTTATGTCATTTGTGTGTTTGACAAGGTAGGTAGCTAGGCCTATATGTTTGTCTTAGTGTTGGTCAGAATATAGATACCTACTGTAGCTCAAAAAGTTACGGGTGGATCTTTAAGAAAGTTACAGGAACTGTTATTAATGTCAAAAAGCATAACTGACCAAATTTTGGTGATGATAAAAAGTAAATCCTGTTCAAGGGCCAATTTGAATTTTTTGCTAACATTGCCATAACTACTTGACAGAGACTTGCTCTCTGTTCTTCCTCTTTCTTCCTGACTGGCTGTTGCCTTGTTGCCTTGCATGTTGATTCTGTGTTGGAACGCTCTCGAGGCTAAGTTCCTTGCTTCCATTGACGTACTACAGGCCTATGTCCCTTCTTTTTTCCTGTATGAGATTGCCTTTCTTGTGAAAATGGAGGCTCAAAGTACCCACTCAACATATTAATAATATTGCACTGGTAGTTACTTACGACTAAGTGTTTACCCACACTTATGAAATGAGGTAGGTACCGTACCATTTACAAACTTACTCCGCATATACAGCTCAGTATAAAAGCTTTAGTTGCTTATAGTATTTTCCAAGTGTGCGAATGAATTGATACTTTGATGGAATGGAAGGTTGCTCGCAATGCCAGATTGGAAAGCCTATAATGCGGTGGGCACATATGCATTTTTCTAAACCCAACTACAGTACGTAGTTGGTAAGATGAGCAGCTCGTGCATAGTTAAAAAGGTAGCATAGATACTGTGGCATCAGTGACATCACGAGTCTCGCATCCTTATATCAAGTGGTCTGTGTAAATGCCTAGTGTGTCCCTGCCATAAGATGTCTGACTACTGTTGTGCTCACCACTGTTGCTAACTTTGAAAATGAAGCAAGTACTGTACCGTAGTCTTAGATATGGATAAGGAACAGGAAAACCAAGGGTAATGCCTAAGAAGGATTGCCTTCAAGATTACCAGCAAGTTCCTACCTTGGATAGCTTTGAAGTTGTTTGGACAGGGTCCAAGTGGTGTTATGCACCCCACCCATTGTTTGCTGAGGTTTTGCTCCAGTCTTCTACCTGTGGGAGAGGCAGCAAAGCATCATCTCCACATTGCATGTAGCTAACCATTTGAAGCTGGCTTATCTGGCACAAGAAATATTTAAATTTTGTGCTTAAATACCTTAACAGGCATTGATACTCTCATTAACCCTTTTAACTACAAATAATTTTTGAGTATTTAGGCTAAACTAACTGAATCTTTTCCACCCCCAATCTTATTCTAAGATAGACTTGGCTAAAATTGTTCACAATTGTACTCCACGTAAGAGGGTGTGTGAGCACCAGTGATTAAACGTATAATTGTTGAAAAAATTGGGTACAGTTTCATGGTCTAATTTTGTGGCAGATGTAGAACCTTTGACGTTCTGCATTTACTAATTGATGTCTGTTACTTTTTCAGAGATGCCATTATAGAGTCCTGCTACATGTATGAGTTACTCGGCCTTGATTTGCTCTGCCTGCTTGCCCAAAATAAGGTAAGCATCATTCTAAGTAAACTCCCCAGTCAAATTGAACTTATTGATTTCTTTACCTTTTCATAATGAATGTTACTAACTTATATTGTTTCTTGCTAGCTATGCGTTCAACTGTACCCTGATGTTTGAATTTGTTGCTTTGAGCTAGCATCCTTATTGTTCGGGCGAGGCAGATTGCGGAGTCTACTTTTTTACCTTCCAATCATCCTGCAGTTGTCCTAGTCAGTGAATTTAGCACATTTTCCTATGAATCTTTCACTGGTGTGTACCATCATGCTCTGTAGCTGCGGTGAAATGAAGCAACTGTGTTAATACTTTCACTACCACAACACGTGCCGCCGATGTCACATTGTAAACGGCCATAGGCCTAATCGAAAACCCTCTTAATTAAATTGGTATCTCGATGAACGAGTAGCTACTCTTGGGGACGCCTTCTGGTCGACAATCACAACCCCAGCCACAAACATTGCATGACGGGTAATGGGTGCAATTACACCTAGGGGGCTATTTTGAGATGTTACATTCAGGGTACTGTAACAGATCGCGTAAGACGGACTAGAATTAACAGAAATAGTCGAGGTGCTCTGCAATGTCTTTGGGGGAGGCAATCAACGCTGCCAAAATTTTAATAAGCTCGGTTTTTTTTTTATTATAAACCGAGAAGTTAGCACTCAAAATAATTTTTTTGTCTTTTCATTGTATCTTGCTGGTAGTAACTTAGCTATCTGCAGAGGTGAGAATTACTAAGAAGTACCTAGTATGTAAATGATGAGTTTTATAGATACACGGTTACGCCATCTTGAGACTGGCTATTCATTCATTATCGACGTCATAGTAAACAGAAGTTGTTGTCTTCTGCCACTGCTGAAATGTCAACAGTGAACTGCACTGGTCCCGGCTCCCCATACGGTAGGTACGTCATAGCCTGAGGCCGGATGCAATTTTTTTTTCCAGAATGACGATGATTGTCGTCTGTCGTACTTTTTACTATACCTTGGTAATAGCGATGCCACACGCTAGTCAAAAGAACGAGTATCGTCATCTTTTCGTCCGAACGTCATGTTTTAGGTACTCTTGAAAACACAGCTTTGAGATTGCCCAGCAGTTGTGTAAAAATGTTTACCTGCCGCCACGGTAGCTGCATGCTTCCGTTCTCAGCTCTGATACCTTGTATCGCTCGTTCGATGCCCCGTGAGGCACACGAGCTCTTTGCAGATCTTGGTGTGCTGACTCGGCAGTTGTGTGTGCATGAAGGGCTCCGTGGCGGAACTGCTTTCCTCAGCGATGAGGGGGGTGGGGGGTCTCGGGTTATTTGTGTCTCCGCGAAATTGGCGCCATAGTTCGTAACCCGAGGGCGACTGCGACTACACTTGCTCGTCTGGGGCCAGTGGGCTTATACCCGAATCACAAACCAGTGCATGTGGGTTTCCCGGGTGAGGGTGTGGTATAAGTTGACTTTACCTTTACCTTTCAGTTCACTCCGCAAGTGCCGTTAATTAACTTCCGAACAAAGCTTAATATCTGCAGGGATTTACAACTCAAGATTTTTTGCAAGTGCGTACTATTTGATTGGGCACATTAACACATTCGAACGAAAAGATGATGATATTCGTTCTTTTGATTAGCGTGTGGCGTCGGCATTACACTAACAATGGTTACACTGACCTGAGTGACCTCGCATTATCGTATTTACAATGCTAAGCCTTCTTGACCAATGATGCTAAAAAACTTATCTTTCCAATATTATACTTTAAAGATTCAAAATTTGTGCATTTTTCTTGTTCTGTGCAAATGCTAAGTTAGCAGATTTTCAAATATATCCGTTCAACCACTTTGTTGCGACTCCCTGTAAGGCCCTAATTTATCTATGTTACGTTTGTGTGTTAAGGTTGGTGAGTTCCACACTGCGCTGGAGCTGTTGCCACGGGAGGTGCTGCAGGAAAACGTCTACATCAGGCACCCCGTTGCCATGGAGCAGTACCTCATGGAGGGTGCTTACAACAAAGTGAGTTAGGCGTCTATTTTGCTTTGTACTGTTATGGCTCATTTTACTCCTGTGTAGCGGTAATTACTTTGGAGTGGGAATAAGGAGGCAGTGTAAGTGTTGGAGCAGCTAAGTGAACACAAATACTAAGTTACTCTATGGAAGTTAGTTGGTGCCATCCTGAAAAAAAAATTGAAAATACTTACCTAAATGATACAGTACTTGCATGTTTGTTGGGAAAATATGTATTAGTTATAACTAAGAAAGCAACATCAGTAGCTACCTTCAGTGCTACAATTTTTTAGTGTGGGCACTTGATAATTTCTCATTTCCATGATTGACTATAGGAATTTTTTTTCATTTTAGATAACTCCTACTGACGAAGGAAGTAGCAATATTTTTTCTTAATGGAATGAAAAATTGTGTTTGCCTCCGGGTAGCCTTTCTTGGATTTTTCATGAAGTTGAATATTCCTTTGTTTCATTTCCCCGCGACGAAAAGGGCAGAAAAAAATTGGATGTGAGCACCCCGTGCTTCTCTCACAATGTTCTCTGCAGTTCCCTTCCGTTCGATATTTTTCGGTACTCTGCGGTACTTTTAATTTCTTTTCGGTTCTGTGACGTCATCACTCCCCCTCCAACCCTCTGGGAGGTGCTACTCTATATAAGGAGGCCTAAAATCGGTGTTCCTCAGATCGTCTTGGATTTCCACACAGGCAACATCTCCAGTGCAGCGCTTCTTCTCCTGTGCTCAAGTTTGCCTCTTCTCATCTGCATGCCCATTTACTGGGTCGAAAATCTTAGCCTTTTGGCATTTCCTAGAAGAAGTTCTCGGAAATCGAAGTTTTCCACCCGTAAATTGTTCCAGAAACGAAAAGAACCGACAGAAGCGAAAAGAAACAAAAAGTACCGCACGGGGTGGTTCCTCACCCGCCTGCGATCGCCCAGCTGTTCGTCTCTCACTTCTTTTCAAAACAACAGTTGGCTATGTGAAATCTTCGGCCTCCACGTCACCTCTCAACTGTCTGCAGAGTTCTCTGCAGTTCCCTTCTGTTCGGTACTCTGCTGTACTTTTCGTTTCTTTTCGGTTCTGTGACGTCATCACTCCCCCTCCATCCCTCTGGGAGGTGCTACTCTATACCTATACGGCGGCCTGAAGCCGCTGTTCCTCAGATCGTGGGGTAGGAGTGATGGCGGACGAAGGTTTGACTGCGTATGTGGGAGGAGGTCCTCGGCTAACACAGTTTTTCATTCCGTAAGGAAAAATATTGCCACTTCCTACGTCAGCAGGAGTTATTTTTCCTTTATGTCATTTCAAAATTGTGTTAGCCTCCGGGTAGCCTTCGCGATTTCAGACCCTGCCTTTGTCCGAGGTAGAGTATGGGAAGGAGGAGCAGTCAATTGGGAAATGAAAGGAAGGACAAAGAAATCCCTTCTATCCCGAGAGGAAAACGTCACAAAAACAGGGATAAGAAGTTCTAAGGGTGTAAATAACACAGACTTGTCTGAAAAACAAAGCAAGGTAGATACTAATACCTGCTTCTTTCCGCAACAGAGAAAGAAGACGTCAGGTGACGCGAACTATCTTGTGGCTTCCTAGTCTAGAGTGTGCAATAGAGCGAGTATATCCTCGCGTGTCGTGAGGCGGTATAAGTATGAGGGCCCCCTGGTTGAAAGCTCTGGCGAGCTAGGGGAAGGAGCTGCGAGTCATTCACCGGAGCTGGAAAGATGGTTGAGTGACTCTTGGTGGGACTGGTATGTTGCTACCTGCTGGAAGTGCCTGCTACCCCATACAGAAAAGGGAAGTCCGGGACGTTGGGTTGCGAGGTTAGGACAAGGACCCGAGCGGTGGGGCAAGACGGCTTGTCGTCTGTGGGCAGTGCTTGATCTGGGTGGTAGTTGGCAATACGCTCGCTTCTTTGCCGGAGGCACGGGCGAGTAAGGCAGTTTCGTAGGACGAGAGTTGTGGGGCTAGTGGTTTCGATGCCCCTAAGGAAACCGTAGTTTTGTGGGTAGTGGAGGAACTGCTCTCTCGAGGGCGGGGTTGATGCCGCATGAGAGCGTGGGTTCAGGAGCTAGAAATGTGACCGGCAGCAACGTGTGAGAAGCTTCAACCTCTATCAGGATTGAGGGATACGAGATACTTCATCTGGGGCCCATCTTGGGGAGTCCTTGTAAATTGTTTTAAGCAGTCCTGTACCTGTTAAAATTTTTGTTCAGTATAAATAGAAGTTTTTATAGCTAAAATACCTGCTGTTGAATAAAAATGTACACATGCAGTAGAATAAGCTAGTTGACAGCTTAAGCAGCCTCGGACTCGCGGCCGGTGATATCAAAGAACAAGAAACAAGAACGCTTCGTGAATGAAACAATCACCTGCGGTGGGGACCGCCTCCAAAATGTTGGGATTGTACCTCAGTTCCTTCTGGTAGCTTTGTGCGGAAAGATATACACATAAAGATATCTAAGCACATATCGGGCGAAAACATCACTCCGTTCATAGGTGGTAAAAAGAGACATAGGCCAAGGTTTAAAACGAAACTATCCCGTGCACATGAGTATTCCCCACAATGAATGAAAGCTCATGAGACCAGGAGGTCAGAAAAGAGAAACGTCAGAATAAATGTCGTCAGTAGAAGTGAAAAATATAAATTACGCGCGATAGATGTCCCTAAGACCTAGCTAAGGATACGGTAGTTCTTAAGGTATGTCTGAGTGCACAACTCTCGATAACATAGGATGTGTGACATGAAGTAGAACAATCCTGCCAATTGCTACTGCCTGTAGTCCACTGCCATAATGTCTCCTGCAATGTTACCATTCGTCTTTGGTGTAGCAAATTTACACCAAGTCCCAAGTTGTTGTACTAATTAATCCTAGAGTCCATATGTTGCGCTAAGGTAATTTCTTGTGTTCAGATTTTCCTCGCCAAGGGAGAAGTCCCTTCAGAGCGATATAAATTCTTCATTGACGAGCTGCTCACCACAATACGGGAAGATATTGCCGACTGTCTGGAGAACGCCTATGAGCGCATCAAACCTGAGGATATCGGCCGCATGCTGTACCTCTCCAATACTTCGGAAATTTGGGACTATTGCAAACAGGTAATATTGAATGGAATTTTGGCACTAGTGCTAACAAGTAATCTTCACTGGTATTTTCGCATTATTGTGCGCAGGTAATCTTTACTGGTGTTTTGGGAACAGTGCAAACAGGTACCTAAGCCCTCAGGGGCATATTCTGGCGGGCCCTTTCCCTGCCACAATATGTTGGGCATCACGCACCCAAAGGTCCCGAGTGCCTTCTCTGCAGGGGATGTAGCATCTGGCCGCAGTTCTTGCTGACGAGGTTAGTTTTGTAAATTTAGGTAGGTTCTCTACTTTCCTCTTTCAGTCCCGTGAGGTGGGCTGTCGATCGAGATAGCCGACCTGGTACGCGGGACATCTCTAGTCTCTCTCGTATTGAAGAACACAAAAAGGACGGACCACGTGAGTGTCTCCTACTCAAGGTTTCCCCCCGGTAGTAGCGTACGTAGCCACCACGCCTACCCAATATGCGGTATTTGAATACTGCACAAGTAGTGTCTCTGTTGAAACGCCTGAATTGCGGCTACGAAGGTTAAACAAAATATATAATGATAATAATAACAGGTACCTAATCTTTATTGGCGTTTTGAGAACTTTTCCAACAGGTAATCTTTACAGCTGTTCACCGTATAGCTAATTTCCATGTGCGCAGCGCGGCTGGACGAGCGACAGCAGCGGTTACTTGGTCTTCAGTCCTGACGGCTCCAAGCAACAGCAGGAAGAACTCCAGGTGCCCTCCAATCTCCTCGCCGAGCAGATGATCAGTTACGCCCGGGAAATGGAACAAATTGTATAGCGCTACTACTGGTGTCACGGATACATAATTTATTTTTATGCTGAAGGAATCTTTCTCTTCGTACGGCCACGTCCTTGTTCTTTCTATGAATGCAATCTTACTGTTTTCCCCTCATTTCTCTCGACTTGGTGTTGCCATCTGCAGTGTTGCTCTGTGCATTCTTACCGGTTGCTGAACATCTAATATCTTTTTTATTTCTCATTTCGTCGCAGACTAATACGTTAGTAAGGAAAGGTAATAGGAAGAAAATAATTGAAATTACAGTTTTTTCCTTAATTTTGCTCTAATTGTCCTTAACCGTTGTGTGATCACTGAGCGGGATGACCCCGTTCATCCTATGCTATGGGGCCAGGCAACCCCATCGGGCCCGTGTAGGTTACTTCATCCATTAACTAGGCCTTCGGGACGTCTGTCTTTCGCGCCCACTTTCCCTCCTTCCCGATTTCATACTCCTACTTGCTCATGCTTTACTCTGTTCTTCCTCTTCTTCCCCGACTTGTTCCCATACGCGTTGATCCTGTGTGGGGACACTTCCGTGCATGGGATCCCCATTTCTCTTGGAATACTATATGTACCTTGCTCTTTCCTCTGTGATATCGTTCTGCTCGGAAACGGAGGTTAAATTTCCGAATGGGCGTTTCTTTTTTCTGTCATCTTCTCTTTTCGTCCTTCATGTCTTGCAACCTGAGCACCACGTTGTGGTTCCGGCTGGAAGCCGAGTAAATCATCTTAGATCGCTATTGATTGTCTAAGTTTCAGAAATAGCGGGACAGTGCCTATATAATAATAATTTACTAATTTGTCTTTGGTATTACTTATTTGGATTTTTCAATGAAAAGTGAAATTCGGCCTCGTCTATTTCTATTTTATTATAGTTACCTCCGCCAAGGAGGTCATGTTTTTGTCGAGTTTGGTTGTTTGTCTGTCACCAAGATAATCAGAAAGTTATGGACGGATCTTTACAAAAATTGCAGGGATTGTTAGTCACTTTACGAGTAACAGATCATTAATTGTTAGTGAAGATCCGTTCAAACTTTTGTTTGTTTGTCTTTCTTAGTACCAAGAAGTAGAGTGTAACGGCAGGACTCATTGGGACTAAAATAAAACTTAGCCGCGACCGCACGTAGCCGAATGTCGTCACATCGACAATCAAAGCATTTGAGTGTAGGACCTCAGGCCTTCGTAGGTTGGGTTCTTCATCCTTACCAACAAATATAAGCAGCGTTATATTCTGTACGCGAGAGAAATCGCGGTAACAGTCATTGCTCGAACTTTCTGTACTTGCAGCTCTAGTAGCTGGTCATTGTGGAGAGGGAGATTGAATGATTTAGGTCGAAGAAATTAATACATTTCAATATATTTTGTGAAGAGCGCTGTGGTATAAGAAGTGTACTATTATACACTATAAGTAAAAAAAAAACGAGAAAGTTACGGAAATTGTTCTTATTTGCTAACGCCATAAATTACAGATTTTGACGCTGTTAAAAAGGAAGTTAAACCTTCAGACCTAATTTTTCAGTTGCTTTGCCTAACTTGGTAGAGTTATGCGCTTCAAATGTTTCTTAGTTATTAGTTTAGTTGATTCATTTTATTATTGTTACTGTATCATAATCATAGTATCACAGAAGTGCAAACTACATTACGTAAATATGATGATAGCCTACAGCACGTGAAACTAAATAAGAAAAAATGTAACGACACATTTGACAATAGATTTTTCTAAGTTGTCTATTGAACTATGTGGTAGTGACCTCAGGTACTGAAATATTTTTGGTAAATTTTCACTATTAGCTCTTCACTCGAACCCAGACCATTTACATTATAGACATTGATGCGCTGAACACAAATTTATCCTCATACCGAGCCTTTTTAAATAAAATAGTTTTTCTTCTAACATTTTTCAAGAATAACGGTTATCCACACCTCCTTTTAGATCACTACTGCAATCTATTTCTGGAAAACTATTTGATCCCGGTATTACTAACCTGCTGTCCAAAAACCGGTCTTTTTCCACTCCCTTCCATACTGCAGGAAGACCACCGTCGATGCAGTCAACTCTGGAAATTTATCTGTCCGAAGCCTACCTACTCGTATATAAGCTTCAGGTTCTCTCATAAAAACACATTTGCTATAGGATCTTGCTTTGAATTCAACGGTATACCTCCCACACTTATGTCCAGTGATGCCGATAACTTTCAACGCAGGAGCTACGACGCTTTGTATGTGGGCAGCGCTGGACACCATTACAAAGATAGCGTTGACAACATTTAGCCATATCCAGCAAAGCAGGTTCGCCACTTGCAAAAGCCTACCCGTTCTGCCCCCCTCCCCCCTTTTCATGCTGAGCAAAAGACTCATTCACCTACAGTAGTAGGAAAAACTCTCCGTCGTCAACTTTTGCAACACAATAGAACTCACTTCGGTATCTCTCTTACATCCATAAAACAAAACCAAGCCACAGTATAATTACTACAGTTGTAGCTCTCATTAAAGTTCATAACGACTGTGTCACAACTGCTGCTTCCGCGTCGTCCGACTGTACAAGCACTGCAAGGTGTCTACAAGGTAGTAAAGTAGTAAAAAAAAAGTGGTGAATAGTAGTAAAATTTGCTGCTAAGTAGTAAATTTATTTCTATTCACTGAGCATAACCGTGATTTGTATAAGTTTATTTCCGCAGGGTACTATGGGATCCATGGTCCTATATTAAGGGGAGTTGACATTCCTCCGGCCCCAGTCGTCCATTATTTGTTTGTTATCAGTTGTAGTTTAATTATTTTTCCTGCATCCCAGAAGCTAAGAAGAGGTTAGTAATTCTTTTAT
>LQNS02277216.1:1157976-1181489 GCA_001587735.2 Parhyale hawaiensis | reverse complement strand
CGCAAGTCGTCGCCTGTTGACCCAGCTGTTGGAATTTTGGGCTTTGTCTCAAAAATGAAAGTTGATAAGCAGTAGTGAACGCTGGCTGAGTTTACTGAAAAGACTGTCATGCTGTAGGTGATGATGTAGAGATCACTACAGGAGATCGACATAACGCAAGCCATTAGCAGATCATTACCCCTCAGGGGACGTAGGATGGGCAATAGGGTTAGATTAGTTTAGGTTCGCTCATCCTATGATATTGGGAGCAGCGCCCCGAGGGGGACCCTGTTGTTACCTTATGCCCCGTACGCACGAGCAACATTTGACCCGCAGGCTCACGCTCGCATTGTTCCGGAGATGTTTGGACAAATGTGTGGATATCATATGCCACGAGATCAATGGAATTAAACTTACCTCACAGCTACATTGGGGTGTCAGACAATCGCCTCATAAATAGCTATGGCAGATGCTAGTCAAAAGAACGAGTTTCCTCAGCTAATTTTTCGAACCTTTTTTGAACTCTCGTAAACATAGCTTTGAAATTGTCAACGAAAGGTGTAATAATGTTAATCACCAGTGCTGTTTTCTCTGCAAGTGCCGTTAGTTACATTTCGAGCATCTCAATATATCTGGAGGAGCTTATAGCCAAAAATGCCTCCCAGGGTATATTATTTAAATGGGCACATCAACGATGAGCCTATTCGTTATTTTGACTGGTGTGTGCCATTGGCAACAGCAGCGGTCACTGCCAAAAAGAGCCGCGCAGAGGGCCGCGCTAACGGCCGCGTTCGTAAGTTGGGTTGTGTGCCATGGCCTTAAAGGCAGCGAAGACCACCGCGCTGCTAAGTTTAGTTTAATGTTTGGATATCAACGTTGGCTGAATAAAAAGTGCCTTCAAATAAGTTAAAATACCTTCGTCATCATCTGCAGCCCATTCTATTTTCACCATTAGTTATCAATGACAGCATGATCGTAGTTTCCAATCTGGACAAATTTTCACGTATAATTTAGGTATCTATTTTCTTAAAGCGTTATAAAAAAATAGGCAGATTATAAAATAAGCAAACAAACAAACCAACTAAAGAACAAATTAATTAACAGACGATTATACATCTGTCGTTATGATATTGTAGATATTTTACTTCATTTGCAGGTTTAAACGTGCAAGTTCAACTTCTATAATGATGAAATTATCATTTGTTTCTAATAAATGGGAATATGTAGTGGTATATCATAGATATGTTTACATCAATGATAAATAAAATTTATTTCAAATTTTAGGGAAAAAATTGCGCCTACTTCCTTGGGAAAAGGTTTCTGTTCAACAATTTGAATGGCAATGCTGCGTAGTATTGTTGTAAACGAGTGAGTGTTGTGTATCGAGTCAGTTTCAACTTGAAAGTTATGTGTGTCCATTTCCATAACAATGTTTTCGTCAGTTCAAGTCGTGCTCTTGTTTGACGTAAATTGTTTGCAAACATCATCTTTCGTAAACCATGATGTAAATTTGCATATTGCAGCCTTTAAATTAGGCTGTTTGCGCTTGCTCACTGAAGTTGGCGCGCAAACTGAAAATGGATCCGATATTCGGTGGGCCGCCAAATTTTATGATTCTTTCCTATTTAAACCTGGCAAAGCTAACAGCTCATTCCTGGACTTTAATCGGCAAAGCTACAACACATTTGATGTAGAAATTACGAAGAAACTGAATATTTTTTCAAGTCAGGCTTCGAACTCTGGCAATACAGAAGATTGCACACATCGTCAAACCAGGCTGAGCCATCAATCCAGCCACAGTCGCTGCTTCATTTTAAATAAAGCAATACAAGAAGCACTTAAAGATTACAATTGGGATTTTCCTGATGTCAGTTCTCCAGTTAGAAGTCGCAAGACTCGTTTTATGCAAAATGGAGGAAAGGAAGACAAATCGAGTGATATATTTAATGCAATTGTTGTGTTTACCAAGTTGCCCCAGGATTTGTCTGCTGCTAAGGATTTTATTGGAAATACCACTACAACTTCGAATCCTGATGCTCTTGCAAAACTCTTAATTGAAAAAGCCACTGAACAAACATTGGAAGACCTGAAGGGTTTCAGGTTGATATTTGTTGATACTACCCCTGAGCCATTGTCCAGCAATGAGATTTCAGTTATTGCATCATTTAATGCATATCTCACAAGATTTAATGGTGCTGTACACAGCCTTAATTCATTGGTTGACTGCATGGGATTTCTTACAAATCAGACAGAACCTCAATATTTGCAATCCCAAAAACTGCGTCTGCGGGGCCTAGAGAAAGCCTGGTTCTCCAAGGGACGTGGTCGAGCAGGTCGTCTCAGAAAACCGCAACCAGGGCCCTTGCTCATCTGGAAACAAGATGCTGGGCCTCATCTAGAAATTAAATTGGAAGTTTTGGTTCTACAAGGAAGGTAAATGAATGATAATTGAACAATAAATATCAGTCTTTTTATATTTTTATTTTTTAACTAGGTTATGGTGTATCCTTGCCGCATTTCCAAGGGAGGCAAGCTTGTTGACAAGATCTTGGCAAGAAATGCAACACTATGAAACGAGGTTTCACAGGTCGCGACGCTCATAGGCGCCCACCTGCATTTCTGAGGGTGGCAAACTTGTCCCCAAGATCTTTGCGATAAGTGCCACACTATGAAACGAGGTACCCCGCATTTCCGAAGGCGGCAAACTACTCGCCAAGATCTTGGCGAGAAGTGCCACACAATGAAATGAGGCTCCACAGGTTGCGGCGCTCATAGGCGCCCACCCGCATTTCCGAGGGTGGCAAATTAGTCGCCAAGATCTTGTCGAGAAGTGCCACACTATGAAATGAGGTTCCACAGGTCGCGGCGCTCATGGGCGCCCACCCGCATTTCCGAGGGTGGCAAATTAGTCGCCAAGATCTTGGCGAGAAGTGCCACACTATGAAATGAGGTTCCACAGGTCGCGGCGCCCACCCGCATTTCCGAGGGTGGCAAATTAGTCGCCAAGATCTTGGCGAGAAGTGCCACACAATGAAATGAGGGAGGTACCCTTGCTGGTTTACTTTGGTTGCATAGTATGGCAGATATTGCCAAGATCTTGGTGAGCAGTTTGCCACCCTTGGAGAAGTGGGTGGGCTTGTATGAGCACCACCCGCATTTCCGAGGGTAGCAAACTCCTGGCCACGATCTTGGCAAGAAGTGTCACACTATGAATGAAGTTCCACAGGTCGCGGCGCTCACAGGCCCCCACCCGCATTCCCAAGGACGGCAAACTCCTCGCCAAGGTCTTGGCAAGAAGTGCCACACTATGAAATGAGGAGCACTACAACCTGCACTAACTCTCAAGTTTCATAGTATGGTGCTTTTTGTCAAGATCTGAGTACAGTAGTTTGTCATCCTTGGAGAAGCAGTAGGGTAAAAGCACCAATAATCGCCACTTTAACAAGATTCTTGGATGTCTGTCTCACTTACAGTTGCAATTTCAAAGAAAAATTTACCATGCTTCAAACATCTTTTATGTTGGTGATCTCAGTATCATATGATGATGCTTTTGGAAGCATATTGATGATTATTTTGGCTATTCGGCAAAAAATGCATGCTGCAGTTAATCTTAAGTAAATTACCCAATTTTTGAACAAACGTCTATTATTTGATAGGTTTATCACAGACACTTATCAAATAATAGCTCTTTGTTGAAAAATACATTTAGTTGGGCAGTTGGGTAATTCCTATAATTAGCATCGATTGTCTTGGTTGTACCTAATTATCAGCACTCCAGTTCCATTATTCTGCACATCTACAGTAGAACCCCTCTTATTTGTTCAGCACAGGGGAAGGATGTGATGGATTTGTGGAATTTGGCAATTTTGGACTGGGGATTTTAGAGTACTGGGGTACTTACTAAATAAATAAAATCAGCACTAATACTGATTAGCTATAGACACCAGGGTTAGTTTGTTTAAATTAAATAAAAAAATCATGGTTTAGACCAACCAAAAAACATTGTTTATTTTTTTATTTGGTTTTTATTCATAAATATTACAAAATAAAGTTATACTTCTAGAAATTATTCAATATTATTTATAAAACTGAAAGGATGAGTTAATGTATTTTTATTTAGGAATCCGCTTGACAGTTAGGGTCAACTATTGTAAAGGTTTATTAATATTTAAAAACCTATAACCCATTGAATTTTATTTTATCTAATTTCAGAGAGCCCTCAGGGGTATATTCTGATGGGCCCCATCCCTGCCACAATATATTTGAGCATCACACACTCAAGGTTCCCCAGTGTAAAATCAGAAGTACAATACAATGGGGGTAACTTGGGGTGATTTTTGACTTTTTTTTTAATAACTTCCTACTATGAATGAGTTTTTGCTGCAAACTGGGTGTCATTTTGTAGGGCTGCATGAGAGCTACAGAATGGTGTATAAGAAAAAATTCTAGCTTTTTGCTATAGCTGGCAATGAACCAAAAATGAGCATCCCAAATTACCCCAGCATCCAAGGCTACTCGGGGCACTTGTAAAAAATTGTTAGAAACATACTTTAAAACTATTTGTAGAAGCTCAGATCAGATGTCTTTAATGATGATTACAGGTGTTCATCCTGTATTATTTGACCATGTTAATTTGTTGGACAAAGTTTTTGAAGACATATACACCTGTGGAGTAAGATTGAATTATATTTCTATTGTACGGTATTTTATCACTAATGTCTAATTTTTTCTCAACTCTATTCTACATAAGTACCTATATGCCTGATTTGCAGGCAGATGTCATTGACAGGTAATCTATGGTATAAAACTGCCCAGAAACTCCGTCATTGACGAAGTATATGCCACGCTGGTGAATCCTCTGCATGATATTCTGATAAACATTACAATACAAAGCATTCCTTGCAATGATGTAGAGTCCAGCTAATGTACTAAAGTAACTAGGCCTATAATATGTTCTCTACACATCTCAGTGCTTGTTACATGTCCTTCCTGACGTAATTCCTCCTTAAAACATAACTAAAAACTAGTTCATAATGCTGAACTGTTGTAATTACTGCAACGTAATGTCCAGTGTCACATTTGACGTTATTAGTATGTTTTTTCATGTAAATACCTACTAATACTTATTGGTGGGAACAACCGTGAATGTTTTCATCATTTTCAAGTTAAAGCAAACCTTTTTACTGGAAAAAATTATTGATAAACACACGTTTTACTGGGCATCGCAAATTACCCCGGCAAGGTGTCCCGAATTACCCTGGATTGCCGGAATTGCCGCCAATTTGTTTTGAGAAGAGGCAGATAAATTCTGATTGTGAGATTCTATAGCCAACACCCTACTGACCCTAGGCTACATAGGTACCATCTAATCAACTTTTTGTTCTCTGCCTTTTAGATTTTTCTCCCCAGACCTTGGCAGGGGGACTTTAGAAAAATGAAAAATACAGTTTTTTCAAGAATTTTTTCTAGTATTTGCATGAACTGAATTAAATGCTCTATGCTAAACCAATAGCAAAAATGTTGAAGTTTATTGCTCTATTTTTAGTTTGGCAAAACCCTGCATAGTTTGGTTTCTACAGCCCTTGACATGTGAAGTGGGACAGCTGTCTCAAGTTACCCCATTGTATGGTAGTCTGTTTCTTACATATTTAGTTTTCAAGTGGTATGTGAATGACTATCGTTGCATAAAAACTGATGGAGTTCTATTCTTTTGAGGTATGCATGTACTAAACCCAAAAATCAGTTTAAAAATGCAATTTTTTGCCTAAGATATACTATGTCTCCAAAATACTCAAAATTTCAAACAAATCACAAAAACAGTTTCACATTTATTTTCAATTTTGCACAGAGGTACTTTGCAAGTTTCACAACGATTGACTGGTAATGAGTGCATCCGCCTTGTGTTCCCATTCAGCTGATTTGGCTGCCATTTATAGTAGCATATATTAAAGCTACAGTGATTGTATTGGTGATTCGTTTGATGTTTTGCAGTGTCGGTAGACACATTTGTATTTCTAAGATTTTGCACTTGCTCTGTACATTGAATTTCTGTTCATTAGGTATTATTATATATTTAAACTTTTTCCATTTGCCCCTAATTAAAATGATTTCATTTTACAGACCCAGTCATGCCTGGCAGACAGCTCATGTGGTTGGCATTGCGAAACAAAACAGCGCCAGCTTTACTTCAACATCCTCAAATGATTCCTTGATCACCCTGTGTCGCCAGTGCCAGCCCACTGCTGCTGATACTGTCACTTTTGATGACATATTGGCTGTGCTTCAGCAGCAGGGCCTTATGCTTGTAAGTGCTGTTACTGTTATTTTCCCTGTCCAATTCCCTTTGAACTTGCCAAAATCTTGAAAAAATCTGTCCTAATAGATTGAGGTTTTGGCCATCCCCAGCATATTCTGTTTAGCTACTACTCACCCCTCTTACTGGGAATAGAATAGGCCTCAGTGTTATTAGGTATGTTAGCCTCACCCATCCTGTGTTATGGGGTAGTGCACCTCTAGCGGGGGAACACATAGGCTACCTCTTCAATTAGGTGTTTGGGTCATCTTGCCCACTTCTTTCATGCTGATAATACTGTAGTTGTGCTCTTCATCTTCTTTCCTGTCTTGCTGTCCCCATGCTCACTAATCTTGTGTGTGAGCCTTTTCATGCATGGGTTAATTTTTTTTAGACATACGGTACCATACCTACCTCTTACTTCCTTTGCACAAGGCTACATACCATTCTCTTTGTAGCAGGGTGGAGTCGGGGTCGGGAGTCAGGGCCAGGAGTCGGAGTCAGACCTTGAACCCTCCGACTCCGCAACACTGCTAGAGCAAGAGAGATTCCGACTCCCTCTCAAATCCTCGGACTCTGCCTAGGTCCAACTGGTAGATATTTATATCAGGACCCCATATCGCACCGTGGTCATTCGCCCTTTAGCTAGGTCTCACAATGCTAGCACCACCACATTTTAGGTCCTCTTAAATAAAAAAAAAAAAATTTAATGTTAGATATCCTTAAGATTTTATTAGGTTTTTGAAAATGGGATAAAACTCCCGAAATGTCAAATTTTAAGTAGATATTTGATGTAAACATAAAACATGTCCAAATAAGTTTTGCTAGTATAAACATATAGGCATGTATCAAGTTGAAGATGCTAGGTGTATTGTAAATATACTGTAGCCTACAATGATATTTTGCATCATTTGGGATAATAAAGTGAGGACATGAGGACATTTAACAAATTTTGTTAAAACTTTTGCACCTGGTACCTACTTTATGTGAAGGATTCATGGGGGGGGGGGCAAAATACTCATTTTCTACCGATTGTTCTGAAATTTACATACCTAGTGTATGTATTTTTTAAAAAGAAACAAATGTTACTCCCACAATTTTTTATTGAGGCCTTGTTTTTGAGATAATGGAAATATATGTGCATATATATACCCATGCATTTTTCTTTTGTTCGTCCCTTACTTTTGAACGTTATAAATTTCAAGAGGCAAGCTTTTTGTTCATAACTTTTTTATTATCCTTCATACATGTCTCAAAGTTTACCACAATAATCAACATCTTACTGGCTAGTACTATGCAAAAGGAGAAGTACCTGGCATAGTTAAAAAAAAGTAAGGCCGTTTTGAAAATTTTTCCCTTAGTTTTGGACCGTACTGTATAGGTATTAGCTACCTATGAAGTAGCTACAGTTCAAGGTTTGAATCCCCGCCACATATGATGTAGGAACTTAGCTATCCTAACCCTATAGTCTTCAATTTGCCATGCTTTAGTGCAATTATTCAGCTGCTTTCCAGTTTCTGGACATTTATCAACAGTTAGCAAAACTATTGTACGTGTAGCCTATCCAGAACTCAAAATATTAAGTTGCCCGAAATTGGAATATAGGCCTATCAATGACTGCACTGACGTTAGTCAGCAATGCTTAGACTAGGGCCTATGTGTGATTTTCAATAATACTCCAGCCCTATCAACTAGCTATGCTATAGCTATAGTGAGTGATAGCTATTTCCCTTAAAGGTGATTTTTTGTTGTATTAAGCTAAATAAAAATGAATGTGCTTGATTAGCTGTTTTGAGAAATTTCAACTAGCTAGTGCTCTTTGTAGCTATTTTGATTAGCAGCAATCTTTGGGTCCTCTTAGTTCCAACTTTCATAAGTTTTCTAGAAGTATTGATGATATTGGCAATTTAAGCCTTGTTTTGGCTGATACCTCAGGTGCCAATGTCAATAACTAGTACGGTAGCTATCAGCATATAGGTATCAGGTGGTGACAGTGGGGCGTGTGTGTGACAAATTTCACACCTCGCCCAGTCAACAGTGTTGATAAATGTGTGCAAAACTTACAGTAGATGCATTTTTATGTAGCTACATGTTCATCATTTTACAGGTGCTTCAACTAACATGCAGTGGATTAGCTCTTCTCTCACACTTTGTTGGTGGTGTGGGCTGCCTCACGGTGCTGTCCTCATCAGGGCTCGCTCTTCCACCTCTGTCTCAACATGAGGTTGCTGACTCTCTGGTCGCAGTTGCCACCAAGCCGCTCCTTTCCTTTGCTCAGGCTGCCATCAAGAAAGCCCTCAGTGTGAGTGCTCACTTTTTTAGACACACATTGAAGTTATAACATTACACTCTAGTAGATACCATTGTGGAATTATTTGTTTATCTATAAGATCATATTATTTTGTTGAAATGGAATTGGCTGTGCTCAACACCACATGCGCCAAAAATGAAAATTTGTCGATGGAAATATTTTCTGTGCTTATGGTCTGATATGCTAACTTGATTAGCTTCAACCAGCAGCAAGTAATTTTAGAAAAATAATTTCAAAATACTGTATGTCCTCTCGTACCTGATGTTGGGGATCAACTTGTGAAATGTGATGTACGTACATGTAGTAGTGTACATTCAGGCTATCATACATAAAATTATACATACCTTCTATTTNTTTATGTCTGGAGTCTCCAACAAGCAGCCTGCCAAGCAGTTTCCTATAGCTCGTTATATCCATGGGACAAAATAACAAAGTGCCACATTACAACATGTGGCTTACATATGCCAGTGGTTTAGGTTTGAAGGGATTATGTACCGTACATGCAGAAAAAAATGTTTGTGGCACTTTTCGACCTCGAGGTGTGGCTCTCAAGCATGTCGAGTTGGAGGTCCCTGATTTATATCTAGCAAGAGAGAATAGAATATATAATCATAACAAGTTCCTTACCTCTACTGATGAGCTAGACTGACATACTGGGCCTTGCAAGGGGAGAGAGAGACCGTGTGCAACTGGGGGTCAAACGGTCAACATTTGCCGGCGGTGCAACTCAGAAATGATGTGAACTGTGGATCTACTGTACAGTACTCAAGTAGTATCTATAGGTATGTTTTGCTCCCTTCTATGGGAAAATAAAAATGCACCTATGCTACCTCATCCTGCCTAGCTTACTGCTTGAAATTTGGGTGGTAAAAACCAAGAATAATGGGCTAATGATTTAGGTGTGAATTTCTAGCTATTTTCTATTTCAGATTCAAAAGATGAAAGTGTACATTCAAGTGTTGAAGTGGGAGAGTATTAGATTAGATAGGTGGCAGTAGACGAACCAACAGGCCCATCTCAAAAAGACACCGGAACTTATACCCCGGCCCTCAATGAGCTATTGCCATTATATTAGTAGGATATAAAGGACTGGGGAAAAGAGAAAAAAAAAGAGGACTGAAAAGAATCTCTGCAAAAGAGACGATCACGAATGCATGAAAGCACGATCAATATCCTCTAATATGCGGAGTTAAAGATGTCAGATTGTGTAGTTGGAGCGGAGGAGAGAAGATGTTGGATTAAGGTTGCCTCGGAAGCTTTGGCTGTTAAAAGTGTGGGACTCCTGGAGGAGGAATTCTTAGCTGTGGAGAATCTCTCCCAATGGAGGTCAAGACAATTTTTAAACACGTCGACTGATTCTGCTTTAACAACGTCAGAAGGGAGTCTATTCCAAATGCTGACTATGAAATACGGAAACTGCTGACGTAAGGTTTTTCGAGCTTTATGCTTGAGTTTTTGACCTTTGTTTCGCAAGCGATCATTAAGGTCTCTTTCAAAGAGTCCCGTTGTAGGCAACTACGTCATTGATGCCTTTAATGTACTTGAATGATTCTATTAGTTGCCCCCTGAGTCGTCTTTGCTCGAGAGAGATCAGACCCAGTTCTTTTATCCGACATTCATACGGCTTGTTTCTTAGCTGAGGTGTCTATTTCGTTGCTCTGCGTTGGACTCTTTCCATCTTATCGATATCTTTACACGGATGTTGCGACAAAAGTTGAACTGCAAATTCTAAGTGTGACCGTACTAACGCCTTGTGCAAGGGAATGAAGATGTACTTAGACTTGTAGTTCAAAATTTCTGGTGACGAATTCCAGTACTCTGCTTGCCATTTTCACCCTTTAGTCAACTTGCTATGTTGTAGTTTGTAATAGTGATTCACAAGTCACGTTGTTGTGCGACAGGAGCCAATTCCGTCCCACTCATTTTCCATGGATTTGAAGGGTTCACGAGCCCTATGTGCATTACTGAGCATTTGTTGACATTAAAGCTCATCTGCCAATTTGTGCTTCATTCCATGTGGTGGTCAAGGTCGTTTTGGAGCTCGGCTCTTTTTGTGGCAGGATGACATAGTTTTGTATCATCCGCAAATTTACTGATTTTACTACAGATGTTAAGGTCAAGACCATTGATGTAAATTGAGAACAGAAGTGGGCCAAGCACGCTACCTTGTGGAACCTACGTCCAGTCGCTCTTTTCTCCTTCAAGCTTCACTCGCTGCTGCCGACCCTTAAGCCAAGCCCCGATCCATTGTAAATTGTCTCTCGGGTTGTTATGGGCTTCCAATTTTTCGCAACGTAAAAGGAACATATGCTATAGCTTATCTTCATACATTTTATTTGTAGCACAACATTGGCACAGCTGATGCAGCTGAAGATACAGACACGAGTGTTGCCACTACCGGACAGCATCCATGTCCCGCTGCAACGTTTACACAGAGTTTGTTGGAGTCATGGTACAGCTGTGGGTCACTCCCCAAACTGGCATCGTCTGCATCCCTACCACAAAGGTGTGTCTTTTTTCACTTAGTTATCTACTGGTTGTTTCTCATTCTCAAATATTTTGCAAATGCTTCATAGTATGTGTAGCTAATTTGTATTTTGTGTTGCAGTTTGTGGTCATTTAATTTCTGAAAGATAAGTACTGATCCATATTTTACAAGGGCCTTATTTTAAACTTTCAGACACCGATTGGTGTTGCTTACTATGCGCCCTTTCTCGCTTAGCCTACCCGTGTGAACTAGAGTGGGTTCCTAGTAGCTTGGCTATAAAATAACTTGAAATTGTGCTATGAGGTACCAGTATGTTTTCTTCTTTACAGAAATGTTCTGTCACGGACTCGCCTCTCACTGTTGGGGCGCGCCCAGAAACGCTGCTGCCCTCAGCTGTCGAGACTTCTGGCTCCTTCAGAAGCAGCCAAGGCACCAGTCGCGCTTGCTAAGTTTCCTTCAGTAGCCAGCACAAGCAGCAACAACATGCTGCCTGCCCAGCTCGCCTCGCAAGACCAGCCTGTTCCACCTGTTGCTAAGCCTACAAAGACCGCATCTCGAGCGCTGCAGCTTGTGACGAAAAGCAAAATAGTCACTGCTCAGCAAAAGCAAAAGGTTCATATTATAAAGGAGAATTTACTGTAAGACTTCTTTGGTAAATGTCTGGGTTTGGTCTCTGGTATTGCGTTGTAGAAGCTGCGTTCGGTATCGATCTAGTTGCGAAATTGATCTCTTTCTAATATTTTCTATGTACAACATACTGGAGTCCTTGTGTTTGAAGTTGTTGGAGTTCTTTCCAATGGCGGTGTGTAGGTAAGCGCTACCACGTGCATTCTGGCCTGCTTCTCAGGTCTTGCTAGCTCAGCCAGGGCCATCGAAGGTTTGTAGCAGAGCGGCAGTAGATCGCGTCTCTATGTATCGTACAGCCGTGGCCAGCTCGACTATAGTTCTCAGGGATCTGGGGGAGTTTTATCCACAAGAAGGGTTAAGAGTGAGGCCTTTGTTCCTGCAGGCCGCGTTACTTCTGTGTTGTAGCAGTGGTTGCGCGACTCAGTGAGACCTAATGTCCTATGGGGATCAAATGTGGAGAGGAAGAGAAGAGTGTTGTGCAAAGGATATTACTGCGCCACTCTTTGCTACATGCAAGGGAATTTTGGTAGCACCAGTTTCTTTCAACCCATTGCAGTATTATGGAACCATTACCTCGTAATGGTATTTCTGGGTTTACTACAATCCATAGCAAGAGTGAAGTAGCTACTCTCTGTAACTTGCTAGGTTGATATATAGGGTACGCCAAAAAAATTAACGTCCAATGTAACATTTTCTGAAACCGTTGAGAAGTGAAGCTTGCAATTGTTATTGACAGGCCTCCCATGAGTCCCAAATTGGAAAGTTGGTGACATTGTTGAACTTTTTATTTCTTTACAGAGATTTAGGGGCGATATACCGAAGTGTTTAGGCATTTTTTGGACAGCAATTGACTTCGATCAGCCATGATTTTAAAATATTGTGAACCAACTTGGCTACACAATTCCTGGGCTTAAGCTCGTTTGGTTGTATTATCGTCTGATTATTATATACAGTAATTTACAGTTGTTGATTATGACGGGAACTCCAATAGACTTACCTAAACTCTCGTGGGATAATGCTTAGCGATATTAGTTACGATGACCCATTGTTTTGTTATTTGCATGATACAATTATCGGCCACAATATCTAATTATTGGCCTTATCTGACTCCATACATCATGTAGTTCCTTGCTTATCTGACTGCGCAGCACTGCTAACATAGCGCTTTCTGCCCGCTGCTGCGGTGGTTAAACTTAGACTCTAATAATAATGGTAATGATAAAAATGTTACAGGAACAGCGCAGTGAAGAGGAGGAGCAAGAGGTGGCAAGGGAGCGGCGCGCCCTGCAGTCGAACCTACGCTCCCAGAAGTCTCAGGCCATCATGAGCAGCACATTGAGCAATATTGGTGGTGACACTGCGGTGAGTGGCTACCTGCTCTATTGTTGCTGCCAATTTGCTTGTGCTAGTAGTACGAACGCCAGCAATGTCGAAGGGCTAGGTGTGGGTGTATTCCATTATTTTGCCAGTAACTTTATTATTGATGCTATTCATTACATTGCCGACGCCACTGTAACGTTTACAATTCTGATTAATTTACTCCAAGGTTCCCATGGAGAGTGCACTTGAATAAATTTTAATTGCTACTCTGTATTTATTGCACTTAACAGGTTGTACATAGCTACATTATAACTGTCTGGTTAATGTAGCTCTGGAAGTTTTGTAGTTCAGTTGTACGTAGGACTTCCAGCACAATCTTAATACTGTCTATTTGTCACAGATCATCGCGAGTTTCATTGTTGGACAGTGCTTTTGAAGGCATAGATTGTCAGATGGGCTATTGTGAAGAATGCAAAGGCAAAGCAACGTTAACGGCACACATCCCAACTGGGAAACCCTCGTGCACTGGTTTGTTCTGCACATATATACAGTATATACTCACTAGTGTCCACAGCACTGTATGGCTGGAGCCAACCCCAGATTGTCAGAGCCTTGGCGCTGTATTGACGGAAAGCTTAACAAGCAACTGCGACGACCCCCTAGCGACTGCCGGTGAAAGAAGCGCTGACGCTGCATTCCTTACTATCGAAACTTTTCCCTAGCCTGAGATCGAGCATGTATTGTCCTTATAGTGAGCGAGTCGGCAACCTTGACCATTGAGCCACTGAGGGTGCAGAGAGAGCAGCTTGTGATGCCCACACCTGCAGGCTCGCGTACCGAGCCGCGGGTGTGGCTGTATGACGGCAATTTATCATTTCCAGCTTTATTTTCTCTTACAGATATTGTTACGTGGCCTCACAGCTAGTGGTCCTGACCCATTTGTTGCAACCTTTATTGCCAGCAGCCTTTGAAATGATTACTGTAATGATATGATTGGAATTTTCTAGCGGGCTGCAGAGCTCCCAGTTCCATTATTTAATAAAATTGTAAGGTTTTTCAGTTAAAATCAAGCCTTGATTTCTTTTGCATAAGCAGCCAAATGCTTCCTGTCTGTAAAGTTTGAATAGACGAAACCCCTCATGGCAGGGAGAGCTAAAATAAGAAAGTGGTCTCCTAGGACCTCGTCCACTCTACGGACGTTTGCACCTTCTTTTGTTACGACATTTGTGTAACATTTATATATTGTACTCGCCCCTGGGTTTTGTGCTACTTGCGTGATTGGGAGTTGATGGCAATAGTTAATACTTTCATCATATTCCATGTCCTTCATTTAGTGATGGGTTGTTTTAACGAATGTAACACTTCAATTGAATACTGAGCTATTGTTTTGTGAGCTATTCCACGCGTTTTGCTTTGGAATAGAAAGGTAAGAGGCCACAGTTCACTAGGTAGCCATGATTGTTTTGAGATCTTAGGGTTTTTTCAACAGAACATTGCCGCAGTGACGCAGAGCCTGACGGAGCTACGGGACTCCATATCCTCAGACGCTGCTGCAGACGGCGACGGGTCGGATCTGTTGGGAGTGGCTCAGACCATCATCAACTTGGCACTGATGCACGTCCGCTCTGCTGCTGACGCCAGCAAGTCCTGTGACGCTGCCGCTGCCCCGTCAGCCACCAGTGGGGTGAGCCGCAGCTCAGTGCCTGTCTCTCTTCTTAGCGGCTACCGTAACACTGCCCCCTGTAGTGTGCCATTGAGTTTGCATGCCGAAACTAATATTTGTGAATCACTCATGCCTCCGCCAGGCGTTGATAATTCGGACATGGAGCTAAAATATTGTACAAAAGCTATAGGTGAATCTGATGAAGCATGCCCACTGAACAATGCCTCGAGTAATCATTGTAGTTTGCGTCATTTAAGTGGTGATGAGAGTAAACCAGATTTACCTGAAGCCACGCCCAGTGTACCGGTGCTGGCTCCTAAGGCAATATCGCCAGACAAGCCTTATTTTAAAAGAGCCATTAGTACGTATATGGAGTCCCCATCAGACTGTTTACTTGCAGAGAGTATGGGGCTTACCGAAGCTGTAGAAGCTTCGTCTCCTAAACAAGTTCGGTTGACTATCGGAAGAAATACTCGTAAAAACCAAAATAAACTAGTCCTTACTATGCGCACATTTACCAAGAAGCCTCAGGTCAGTGTGAAACCTCAGGGTAGCAGTGTTATGGTCGCCGCTGATGAAAGCAATGAGCCTGCACGTCCCGCGTTGTCGTTTGCCCACACCGAGTCTCTAGTTAAGACAGAGAAACTAAGCCAGCCTGTTCACAAAGAAACTCAAGAATCTTGTGTTAGCTCCCTGCCACCAGTTTGCTTTGAACCCCAGAATTCTGAAGAGCCTAAAATTATGCATGCAAATGCTGTGGTAAGTTTTGTACAGTTAGGTAGTTAGCGTTTCATGTCATTATTATCCAATGAATTTCCTCAGGTTTTGGTGTAAACTTGCTTTTCCAACGCACATGAGAATGATTCAGCGTTGCTCAGTTGTGTAGTTTAATCCTTGTCTTTCCAAACTCAACTCTTGCTAAAATTCTTGTTTCGATCACAATTTTTCTTTACTTTGACCACAACTAAATGCTGGTAGCCTGGTACGACACAAATGCAAAACTTGGGTCTGGCTACCAGAGATGCTGTCGAATTAATCATAGGAAGAAACATTGGTTTCTTGATAAGTTATCTGGAATCCTACAAGTTTCTGGGTATCACAATTGATAACAGCTTGTCCTGGAAACAACACATCCATGAACTGAAACATACATACTTGCATGCGATCTCTGAAGCTCCTTAAACACCTGTCGCATAAAACCTGGGGTGCAGACAGAAAATCACTCCTACGATTATATTTCATGCTACTCAAACCTAAACTGGACTATGTGTGCGAGGCTTAAACCTCGGCCTGCCCCATTTTTCTGGAAAGTCTGGAGCCAGTCCAGAACTCAGCTCTACGAATAGCTACGGGAGCAATCTGTACATCGCCAGTTGTCAGTCTACGAGCAGATACAGGCATCAAGCCACTCTAGTTCTATAGAAATATCAAACTACTGTGCAAGACTACATTATAACGTCTCGCACCCGTTACACCCTGATGTGGCGGCGGCAGATGACGGCCTTCGCCCCCGTCTCCGACACTTTACACAGAGGATGCTGTACTTGAGCCGAGACTACAATCTAACACTGTATCATATCCTCCCTGAAACTTACCCATCGACGTATCAACCTGAAATACCTAATCTGCATGTTTGCAGAACACTGTACTCACTATTACGGAATCGGGCGCCACCACACGTTTTTCGTGGTGTCTTCCTGACTCATGTTGCCACTTGCTACGACTCCACCTATAGCTATTTATACGGATGGGTCAAAAACACCTGAAGGCGTGAGTTTCTCTTACGTCTCTCCTACCAGACTTTACGCACGTAAAGTGCAGAATTTTACATCTGTATTTACAGGGGAACTTCTTGGAATTCCCTTTGCTGTGCAACACGGGACACTGTGCGACACTCGCTCAATTGTTATAATAAGTGGCTCCCGTAGCGCAATTACAGTTATAGAACAATTCCGACCTGAAAACCAACTGGTGCAAGAAATTAGAAACAAAATCACTGCGATATTTCAAATCAGCACTAACTTTAACGAAACACTTTGTCTTCTTCTCCAAAGTTCTAAAAATACACCACTGTTCGCCACTCACGTATAGTACTGAATAAATTTAGTGGCGAACAGAGATGTATTTTTAGACAAAGAAGACAAAGTGTTTCGTTAAAATCTCTGCGAGTGAGAAGGAGGTCCACCTCTGCTGGGTCCCCAGTCACGTGGGAATCCTTGGCAATGACAGGGCAGATACGCTTGCCCGTGATGCAATAGCAACTCGTGCTCTCGAGCCTGTCCCAGTACCACGCTCCGACTTCCAAAGGATTGTGTGGCACAAATGGTACGAAGAGTGGGAAACTAAAGTACCAGCTGACAAATTGAAAATGATAAAACCACACTTAGATGTTAATCTCATGTGTGACTTTGAGAATGAATAGAGAATGGGAAGTCAATCTGGCAAGGCTGAGAATTGGACATACACTAGCAACACATGGCTTTCTACTGAGAAATTCCCCAGTACCCTACTGTCTAGATTGCCTTGTGCCGCAATCTGTATATCACATATTGATCGAATGTCCCTCAATAATGGCTGAACGCAGAAGATACCTTGGTCCTGGGCCCTACTCCCTTACTGATATATTTCAAAAGCTCTCTGCATATAGAGGACTACTATGGCAATTTTTACAAAATATTGACTTTTATAGAAATACCTAACTCCGCAAAACCCTGATTTAAACTATTGAAAACAATTACCCCATATTTTAATGAAGCACTATTATAATTACAGAGATACACTATTGAAATGTTTTGAGCATCAGTGGTGGTGAAAAAGTTATATAATAATAATATGCGAAGGAAGTGATACGGCAGCCCAAGACAAAGGCGAGGCCAGCCAGTGTAGAGTGCTGCGCGGTCTCCCGGGCTAGTGTGTTACCTGAGCTCCAAGTACCTGGCGAAGGAGAGGAGCACGGTACCTTTGCATTTCAAAGTCCATTGAAGACAGACTGCAGAACAGGAGCTGACAGCGGCCCTTATATACACCAGGGCAGTCGTGATGTAGTGGCTGAGCGAACGCACTGGTTGGTTGAGTGTATGCACCCCATCGCGTGCTGTAATTCCCAGACCGACGTACAGTGCTGGTATGTAAAAGAAAGAGCGGCTATGCGTGAGACAGCTATTTGCCACTTGCTTCCCTCTGAGGAAGATGGTGAGAGGATCACCACAAACAGCTAATTTGTGCTGTTATGGGATGCTTCAACTAACCTACGCAATATTAATTAAATTACAGTTGGAGCTGCGGGAGGTGTTATCAGGTGTGATGCTCAAGTGTAAGGACGTTAGTGCCCTGCCATCCGACCGCCAGCTGGCGCAGTTCCAGCTGCATGTGCTCCTCCACCTCGAGACCATGTGGCTTATGGGTAAGTAGCTATTAGCTAAGGTTATATTTCTTTCTAGTAAGTAATGAGATGTTATTTTGATGGCTTAATGCAAATGTAATTACTTTTGTATTAGAGAGTATTATTTTCTTTGTTTCTTCGATGTTTCAATTGCAATTAACTTTTGTTAAATTATCATTGCCAATAAAGATCAGCTATGTTGCTGGACTACCCGGCTAGAAGCTGTTATTTGTGTTTGGGGTTTCGGAGATAGATGGACCAAGCCTCTACTCTTTGGGCCCCTAAAGTGACCGACTCCTTTTCTTATAGAGTAGATATTTCCATGAACGTTTACGCCTGTTTTCTCACTTTTTTTTGCCAGTTTCTGACTCCGACTCTGGTCCTCAAAACTACTGGACTCAAGAACTAGGGTGTGCAGAGAAGCCAATCACTAATACATTCCTTAAACTTATTACTCAGCAGTGTTGCTAATCGCTTTCATAGGAAATACTATTTAGTGGTGTTATGGGGAGTTGCGATTTGCCGTAGGTTACCTTAGCCTCTGGTTCAGTGCGTCTTTCTTTCATGATCAATGATGTGAGGTATGGATGCTACTCTGCAGTCCCGTCGTCGTTTGGTGACGACACACTATTATTCGGTGCTGCACAATTAGTGGAAGAAGTGTTGTCGATGCAACAAGATTTATAAAGTATCTGCCAATAATCGGTCTAAAATATGATTTTTAATTAAACAAAATTTGAGCTACTAAGATATGGAAAAAATTCAATACTTTGTGAGTTAACAGCATATTCTACTAACATTGAGCGTGAAAGTAAAAGAAAGACAGTTTTAATAGACTTGAGCGTGAAAATGCAAGATGGTGCTACTTTTCAAGAGCATATAGCCAGAGTTATTGCTATGGAAAAGAGATGGAGTGGATGAGTTTTGCGAACTTCCTCCTCACTAAAAGTAAAGGTGTTGCTTACTCTTAAGGGAACAATTCTCCTGAGAATAGAATACGGTTCTCCACTTTGGATGCCGAGTACGAGACAACCCTAGAAGAACTTGAAGCAAAGGTCATTTACCGCTAACTTTCGAGGTATATATGCAAGATTGTGACTACCATGAACGATGTAACTGTCTCTAGTAGCCTATTCAATATAAAGATTTGAGCAGTTAACAATCATGTGTTTCAAAAATTCTGAACCTATCTCTGTGAATGTGAATGGTCGGATTGTCGCCAAACACTCGGAAAGGACAGGAAGGACTTGTAATGTTCGCATTTCAAGCAGATATGGTGTCAAAGCCGTAGCAACAAAATATTTTTATCGCTTCACTGTATGGGGGGCAAAGCTAATTAGCAAAATACTGCCACTGATTATTACAGTTATAGAATTCAAAACTGTGTTGGATTCACATCAAGTACTCACACCTTTTAGTGGGCATTGGAGCTGGTAAGCACCCTAGTAATTTATTATTAAGTGTAGTAGTTACTAAAGTTGCCTATTCTTCTCCCCACAGGATATTCATCAGGAGTTACGGGCGGCAGTGAGGGTGACTGTGTCAGTGCGGAGCAGGAGCGCCGCAATGCTGAGCGTGAGGAGCACGTGGAGGAAATTCTGCGGCTGCTGCGAGCCATAACCTTGCGGTTCGACCCCAGCACCACCACCTCCTTCCTCAGCAATACTGTCCTTGCTAAGTACGTCTCAGGGTATTTCATCCGATCTGTGTCTTAAGACTCGCGCAACAATATTCTCTTTATACTTTCTTCATATATTTGTACTTTGAAATTGCATCTCTCGCCAATACTGTCCTTGTGAAATCGTGCATTTGTTCTTGTTGACTCGACATTGGTGGCAGTGCTGTTCTGACGACGGTAAAGCTCTGATTAGTGCTGCGTGACTTACCTACGTGAGGCTGTGCTGGCATGGAATTAGTTACTGGGCTTTGTCTTCGCTCTTTTGGTCTGCAGTCGTTCAAATCAGTCGTGAATAGGTTTGCCCATCCTATGTCATAGGGAGCAGAGCCTCCAGGAGATCCTGTACGCTACCTTAGCAATAAGCTAGGCCTTCCGGATATCTGTCTTTCGTGCTCACTTCACTGCCTTCCGATATCGTACTCCCACTGTTGTTACTTTCATCTGTTCTTTTTCTTTCACGACTTGCTGTTCCCATGCGCAGTGATCCTGTGTGAAAACACTTTCGTGCATGGGTTCCACGTTTCTATCGATATACTGTTTGTCCCTTCTTTCTTCTTCTGTGAGGTCGCTTTTGTTGAACTGTAGCCTTAAATACTCAATATAATAGAAAGGTTGTGATGTAGGAGTAGTGCGTGTCTCGTCTGTTTCACATCTGACAGTTTTCACTCCTATGGCGTTCATATGTTGCCGCTGTGGTGATGAAATAATTGCTTTGCAACGGGCTGTGTTTCTCTTTACAGTTACGAAGAAACTCTGCCGGATGTTCTGACGGAAGTGTATGAGGAACTGAATCAGCCACTCCCCGCAAGTCTGGCGGGACCTCTGTCAGCCAGTTCTGCTGTAGACACGCCACCTCTCCAGCAGCTGGCCAGCCTCCAGTCCTCCACGCACTCGGCTGTAAGTGCTGCCCGTTTGTCACATTATTCTTGTTTATGCCCCTGTTGCTGTTTTTGGTATTCGCCTCTTGCTTCTGATGTGCTTGCAGCGTTCGGACTCAGGCCACAAGTGAATCTCCTTCGCTTGTAAGCCCCAGTCGTGCTGCGTTCTGAGGCTCGCTGTACACGAGAGTCAAAGTTCTGAATTGTTTGACGTTCGTGGAACAGAAGTTTCTGTGACCGTCGCTGCAGCTGAATGTTTGTACAATATTTCAGTATCAGATATGCGTCTTTCTAATTATCAACTCGCGTCTATTTAAGAGAGCTACTTGAAACTGTGCCGTCGCCACTGGCTTTAGTTATAAAGCTGTGGTGGCGGCTCCTTTATTGGGGAATTTAGGTTTGTGTTGTAGCTATTGGACTAGCCGAGCTTGCTCGCGGCAACGTAATGTTAAGTGTAGGGAGGAACGTTTCAGTGTTTTGACTCTCTTGTGCGGCGGTCTTACAGCTGCAGTAAAATGATAGCTTTACAATAGATGCTGCACTGCATCGCCGGTATTTGCACAATATGCGCTAACAGTTAACCTCCGCACTGTGTTAGTTGCCGTACTTTAGCCCATTGTTTTTACTGGAGGGCATGCCAAGCAATGCTTTACTTACGAGAAAGAAACATTGCTTTAGGAAATTTACCGTTATACTAATTTGTTTTATTGGCTGTACAGTTGCTCGTTGGATGCAGTGCTCTTATGATTTTTTCCTTGTTACCGATCTCATTACGATTATTTCTCTGCCGATGTTTTTGCGCCACTGTGGACAATCCATGCGTAACTAACGTTCTAGACTTCCTATTCTGCATTTAGTTCACAAATATTTGTAGAGCACTGAAAATTTATGTTTAATTCGTATTACTCCGCACTGGTGAAAAAATGAGTAACAGCCGTGCATCAGGAGGAAGTGTACAGCTTGCCGCATGGCTTGGGAGACTTGCTTCTTCAGCGCAATATTCATTTTCCTCTTCTTCTATGAATGACACAGTTTGATGCGTGTCATAATTGGAATACCTTGCAGCAATAGGTCAGACTAGGAATATATAAGGTAAACTAACAAAGCCGTGCTTCCTGTGGCACAGAGTAGCATGATTGGAAGCGGTGGTGCCCGTGGAGGAGTGAGGCGACGGAACAGCAACCTGGCGGTGGTGGGTGGTGGTGGTGCGGGCAGACAGATTGTTGTGCCCACCACCAGACTGGCTCGGCTCACGCGTGCGTCTAGCGAACAGATACAAGGTGAGCGAGTGTCGTGTGGTGCGGCGCTGTGCCAGCTTCTCTCATTACCTCACGGTATATGGTTGTTAAGACCGAGGATACACTACCCATTCTCATGCACAACTTGAACGAGAATGTGCAGCGCGCACGTCATTCATGCTACTGACTTTGGGTAAGTATCAGAACGACATGAGAGTTGCACATACTCCCATCAGGTTGTGGGTGCGACTGTACAGTTTGGCTCCGGTATTATAGTGCCGTTAGGTCATTTGGACATTTGCTGTTGTGTACAGGCTGTAGGGTTACCTTCGTCTCTCCTCTTTTATGGGGAGTTGTGCCCACAGATGAGCAGCGACCCCAGGGGGTTCCCTGTAGGTTACCTTGGGTAGTCCTTTGCGACATTTTCCCTTCGTGCTCTCTTTGCTTCCTTCCACTTTTATACTCCTGCAGATGATACTTTTCTCTGGTGTTATTCTTCTTCTTTTCCAAATTGCCCCTCGGAGCGCATAGGATGGACCCCGAGGCCTTAGACTTAGGTTCGTTCATCATATGTTTTGGAGAGCAGCCCCTTCTATCTCTGGGGTCCCTCTTGGTTACCTTAGCCTTAGTTAGGCCTTCGGGACGTCTGCATTCGTGCCCACTCTGCTTGCTTCCTCTTTCATACTCCTACTGTTCTTCCTCTTCTTTCCCGACTTGCTGTTTTCATGCGTGATGATCCTGTGTGGGAACATCTTCGTACATGGGTTCCCCGTTTTTCTATCGACATACTATATGTCCCTTCCTTTTCCTCTCTTAGAAGAGTTTAGTACTTATTTAGGGAGGCTTAAATCTTCTTATAATACCTAATACCATACCTTTCATTCTCTTGCTGATGAATTTTTGTTCTTTTCTTCTTCCTCTTTGATTTGCTATTCGCGCACGAGCCTGTGGTTGAACACAGGAATAGTTCGGCGCGATATAGGCACTGAGCCGCTGAAGCGCTAGTAAGAGTTCTACTACTAATTTGCTATTTCTATTTTCTTTGATACAGTGAGGGAATACCTTCGTGCGTGGGTTCCACGTTTCTGTTGACATGATCTGTTTCTTATTTCTTGCTCTGTTAGATCGCCGTAGTGGAAATTGAGGCTCAAACTAAATGAATCTAGTAGCAATAATAATAAATTCCCCGACTTGCTGTTCCCATGCTTGTTGATCCTGTTTGGGAAATCCCTCGTGTAGGGGTTCTATCGACATGATGCTCAATGTCTCATGTTTTTTCCTCTCGGAGATCGCCGTTGTTGTACATATGGAGGCCTTAAGTTTCCATTATTCCTAATTAAACCCCGTACTGGAGATCCTAAGAACTGTGAAATGAAGTAAACCTGAAATTCGGCCCGTTTCACCCTACATTGTAGAAAGTAAAAGAGCAAATGTGTTCACCGTGTTGTATTGCATTCTTGCCTGCATATTATTTGGATTAAGTTAATACAGCTTCAATGATGCTTTAGAGAACAAGAAAACTGGCGGTAAGAGCAACGTGAGGCGGAGTCTCTTCGATGGTGCTGGCGAGGCTACTGGCCGCCTGACCCGCAGCCACAGCATCGCTGTAACTCCCCAGCAGCAGCGCAAACGTCGCCGCTCCACCACCCGAACCTCG
>LQNS02277216.1:1121231-1133434 GCA_001587735.2 Parhyale hawaiensis | reverse complement strand
TCTTTGTGAATTACATATACTATATGTAAAATAATAATGATATTCTTTTTAATACTTTATAATAAATAAAATGTGATAAATTCCGCGCCCTAGTGGCGCACGAGCCTGTGGCTAAACACAGAAATAGTTCGGCGCGATATAGGCAGTGTGCTACTGAAGCGCTAGTAAAGGTTCCTACTACTACTACTACTCATTTCACTGATGGTAGGAATGTCGATCCGAGGAGACGTCAGCAGGAATAGGTGGCGACTATATTATGCGTCTCGGGTTAACATGGGTACTGCACCCACCCACCTGGTGGAAACAAGGACATCCAATTACCATAGCCGAAGAAAATCCCGATTCTGTTACGTACGCACCCAGTAAAATGCAGCGGCACTAATTGCAAACGAGGCGAGTTAGGTTTACATAGAACATAATTCCCCAGCGATGCGCAACCTGCACCCAACTCGTAGGGCCTCGGGCATGTAATATAATCACTCATTACGTAATCGGTAATAAAATATTGTGTTATGCATTGATTAGAACAATGCACGGCAACTCTACATACAATATGCAATAGTATTAACATAAATATATACTCTGATTTGATAAAAATTTACCATAATCTGGATCGCATCAAGAAACAACTTTTGGAAAACATTCATGGCTTGTCTACAAGAGCAATTTACAGGCTTAAACCCGGTAGTAATAATACAGTTCTGAAGCTGCACCTACGAGTGAGACTCTGTGAGAGTTTACCGCTATGTATTGTCAACTTAGGCCTCCCTGAACAGCTCTATGGAAGGAAACGAAGAGACATGCAGCAAGTCGGCAAAAACGCAGAACGTACGTACTAGGAGGACCAAGCCACATGGGTCGGCAAGTCAGGAAAGAAGAGGAAGAACAAAACAAAGCGTCATCAGCGCGAGTATGAAGAGGAAGAAGTAAATTTGAGCACGAAGTAGACGACCCGAAAGCCTTACTAAATGCAAATGGGTAAGATAGCCACAAAGTCCCCCTCGGGTCGCCACCACCCACAGCACAGGATGGGTGAACCTACTAGCGAGAAGAAAAATTGGATGGAACACAGAACGTCGAAGGGAAACCCAGAACTCACGTACGATAGTGAGGCTCCCACGCTGGAATAACGCGAGCTGGGAACATGAAGCCGTCAGAAGCATGAGGAAACGAAGATACACATCAGCAAGGAAACAAAAATGTTAAACAGCGCATGGGAAGACTAAAGAAATGACAAAAGAAATGCAGACGGGGAAACCGGGGAGAAACGACAGCAGAGTCGACAACAATAATGGTGACAGTAATGACAGGTATGCCGAGACGCCGAGATGGCAAATGCACCGAACCTAACTAAGAAATTGCAGGGAACTGCAGAACAACTTTAGCCTAAGGAAGAGGTTCGCAAAGATAAAAAAACATGGGTAAACCTAACTAACCTAGGAATTAAGGGCCCTAGGGCACAAGTAAGGAAGGAACACTATGCGCGTTGGTCCTTCACAGTTACAACACTGACTGTGAGTTAGCACACCAGGACTGCTGCCATAATGGCTCAAGATAAAAGGGAATCATGGTTATGGTTCTTCCGATAGTAATTGAATGGATAATAGAGCTGATACTCATATGAAACTTCGAAACATGGGACAGTTACAGCCAGGGAAAATTACAAAGGCACAGACAACACTTATTCCGAGCTCAACACAGCCCCAGGCGCCAACGGTGCCCCCCACGCCCATTGCTCCTAAGGAAAGGTCTACAAGATCAGATAAAGAGACATTTCGTACTGACGAAGAGAGAGAGCGAGAGAGAAGCCGCAATTTCGGGGATCCGGCTACCCGTCCGTATATGGCCGAGCAGTGACCCACGCCGAAACCTCTACAGGTTCACAGGCAGTGCTCGGCCGTTTCACGAAAGCTCTACATGCTCAATAGGAGCTGATAATGTGAAAATAGCACCTAGCCAGTACATGCAACATTAGCTTAACCACACATTCACTTAAGAAATGGCAGTAACTTACCCGCCACACGATTGACAAACGCCTGTCTTAAGAAAGACGACACTGCACGGTCACACAGGTAGGGATCCATCACCAGCCTCTATAACAGCGATACATTTGGAGTTGTTCAAAGAAGTCAGTCTATAAACAGCTCAAAAAATAGAAAACCAAGCTGAAAAGAACAAAAAAAGTCTACTTAAATACCATATTTTCACATGCTTTGTTGTCACTCTTATTACTCAAAATATTATACAAAGGACAATCAATAATCAAAATCTATATATAGCCTATACTGCTTTTGAACAGCAACACACACCGTTACACCCAGCGAGTATAGCACAAAGCAAGAGGAATGTTGCCATCAAAACTGTAGAAAAAAAAGGATGCAGGTGGGCATGTGGGTCCAGGCAGAAAACAAGGGCCACCAGCCCGAGCAGTAGCAACGCTAGACTTCTACCTTCTTGTTTTTCTAGAGTTCCCCTCTGCGGCGTATTGAGCGAAAGCTTTCAGCCGTGTCCGGAGGTTGGAGATGCACAACTTGCGCGTTTTTCTGTCAGTAGCGCACTGACCACTTAGAATCTGAAATCTCCCGGCAGAAAAGCCGAGACAAAAATCATTGATAATTTAAAACAAGGCATGCCTCGCCACCTAAAGTGGCGCACGAGCCTATGTTGAACCAGAGCAACAGTTCGGCCGAGGCCTCCTATATCCCCTTATGCAGCATCGTTTACTCCACTCTGATCCTGTGCTGGATTTGTCTTACATTTCCTCAACGTTCATCATTCCCCTACACTGCAGAACATAAATTTTATGAAACGTGCTATGAAATCCTAGCATTGCAAACATTGTTTGCATGTCATGATGACAGACTATAAGGTGTCTCAGAAAAAAGGTAATCCAAGTTTAATAATTTATTATTTGAATTCTGCTCTACTCATACATATTTAGTAGTCATGGTAATAAAATTTAAAACAAGAGCTTTCAAATGAGACTAGTACACGCCTTTTTACCCTACCGGATAGATGAATAACAGCTGCATAAATTTATGTCATCGAAACTGCATTGGTGCACTTCATTTATATAGACTTCGATATGATTAATCATTGATAAAAACAATTAATACGAATAATCATTGATACAAACATGATAAAGGTACAACTGTTCTTAATCTCTAACATTGAAGCGCCTAACGATTCGACATGGCCACCTCCTCTAAGCAAGCAAAGCTCACATCGCCGTCGCATGCCACGACCTGCTCGCCTGATCACGTCTGGATTGATCTTGAGATCATCCACTTCTCTGCGAATTCGATCCAGCAAATCCTCTAGGTTACGTGGTACTGTGGCGTAAATTTTGTTTTTCAGATACCCCCACAAGAAGAAATCGCAGGGAGTGAGGTCAGGTGACATGGGGGGCCATTCAACAGAGTGGTGCAATACCGCCACACGATCCTTGAGAAGTGCTCTGAGAAGATGACGGACAGCGATGCCGCGGTGAGCTGGTGCCCCGTCTGGTGCCCTCCAAACAAAGCGGAACACGTCATTTTGTTGACGCCTGAAGTGCATCTGCATCTGGGGAATGACCTCTTGCTGGATCATCTGCAGATATGCTTGGCCATCCATATTAGCCTCAAAGGAAAAGGGTCCAACGAGTAATCCGTTGCCGCAGATTCCAATCCAAACTGTGATTTTTTCCCTGCTTATGCTCCGATCAAAATTGAATTCTGGATTTTGCTCAGCTGGGGCATAATGCAAAACGTTGTGTGTGTTCACTTTCCCATTCTTGGCAAAGCAAGCCACAGTACCACGTAACTTGGAGGATTTGCTGGATCGAATTCGCAGAGAAGTGGATGATCTCAAGAAAAATCCAGACGTGATCAGGCGAGCAGGTCGTGGCATGCGACGGCGATGTGAGCTTTGCTTGCTTAGAGGAGGTGGCCATGTCGAATCGTTAGGCGCTTAATTGTTAGAGATAAAGAACAGTTGTACCTTTATCATGTTTGTATCAATGATTACTCGTATTAATTGTTTTTATCAATGATTAATCATATCGAAGTCTATATAAATGAAGTGCACCAATGCAGTTTCGATGACATAAATTTATGCAGCTGTTATTCATCTATCCGCTAGGGTAAAAAGGTGTGTACTAGTTTCATTTGAAAGCTCTTGTTCTAAATTTTATTACCATCGCTACTAAATATGTATGAGTAGAGCAGAATTCAAAAATAAATTATTAAACTTGGATTACCTTATTTCTGAGACACCCTGTATATATAATACTTTGATTGCTGGTAATAAAAAGCAATAGTATTACGCTTTGGAAATTTAGGCTTCATAAGACATCAAAGAAGAAAATGAGGGGAAACAATTTGGAGGAAGAAATATAACGGTTATGACATGATTTACCTGATGGAAGACATCCCCTTCAAAATGATGCTGACGCGGTGTGCTGCACCTAAAAATTATGTAATTTAAAGTGTCCTCGTTTCATGAATTCACTAGCTTGCCAGCTACCCAACGGCTCCTAGTGCCTAAACTATCGTGAATTCGTATAAAAAAAAAATCAATCGTGTGACAATGTAAACAATATCCATTTCGCCGCATTCATTGCGATACATAGAATATCTAACATTAGGTAGTAACCTGACGCGCTGTCTCGACATACAAATTACAAAAAACTACTAAGTGTAAATTCTTATCAACACGGGCGCTCCCTGCGTCATTAATGGTCGTACAACTTGAGTAAAGCTGCGCCGTAATTTCAGCGTTGTCGGTTGATCAGACGATGTCAACTAGCGTCTGGGTTTAGCCACTTTCAAGTGTTTTCTATCTGCAGATTCTCTTTCGCTTCCCTTCCTGAGAACGAGGAGCGACATCCTTCCTGTCTCATATTCAACGTAACCTGCATTCGAGCTCTGTATGGCCTTTTGCTGGGAGACAATCCTCCGGAGCGTATTTTCCACCGGTACCTGCAACGTTTCCACATTAGTCACAGTGGAGTGTAAACACAATAGCATTAAAAGGGAAGCAGTTGCCGGTTGGTGAGGTATATAATGCGCGGCTGCAACAGTGGCGCCTCACTTTCAGGCGCTCGCGGTGTGTGTTGCGCGGACTCACATTTTGCAGCGTGTGCTGGTGGTGGTGAGGTCGTTACAGGCGGTGGTGTGCCAGTTGAACCTGACGCAGTGTTTCTTGATGCGTGTCAGTGCAGTGCGGTCTCTCTTAACCCTATATCATTAATAATGGGTGAAGTGTAACATATATCTACGCTGTACCTACCGCTAGGATATTTGGTAAATGTTTAGCGGGTTAACTCGTTAGGAACTTACCTGTGCTTATCCGACTGGTAGTTGTCAACAGTTCGGCGATTGTCACTACCGAATTGAAAAATATTTGAAGAAGAAATATATCCATTAGTGAGTTAATTTCTTTGGCGTTCATTCCAAAATAATTACGGTCCAAAACGATAATTTTTCATATGAATAATACTGGTTGGAATGTGACGGACGGTCCCGTCGCTAGTAGACGTCACCATTATTGCGCACGTTGCATTTGACACGAAACATTTCTTTTATCCAACAAAACATGAATCGATGCGTAAATAACACCGTTTCATATGTGGCCGAATGGCCCGCGTTAGCGTAAAAGCGCACACCAAGAAGTGATGAACAGAGGTTTTGTTTCTCATAGGAGCAGCGAGCTGCTGACGACCAATTTCTGTACGTGCAATTCCGCCAATTCCCATGCTTGTTGATAAACCCTAATCTTTTTTCTTATTGTTGACACTAACATTAGGTTTCTTCTGAGGGCCTCGTGTAAATTAATAAGCCCTCTTCTTGCAGCCGTCTCGAAATTTTGTCTGGACACATTTCCACATTAAGTGTCATTCATGGTTCTTTTTATCCCTGTTGAAGTCATGAAACGGTCCTTCAGTGCTATGCGCTGCATGGTGCGTTCTTCTCGTTTCGTAATTTTACGGGGCCGGCCGGCTGTATATAGACTCACTATGCGTCCCGTATGATGATGGCACGTAACTGTCCTTCCAGCAACACTCTTAGGCCCTCGACAGTCTCTAAAATCTCTCTAATGGTATAATTCGAAGTTTTGTTTGCACTATTGATAAATCAAAAGACGTAAATTTTCAAACTGAGTCTCTTAGTTTTGAATGGAACTGTACCCAAGCGTAACCTGCACTAGCTTCAAGTGGTGCCGACGTAGTATGTGTGGCGTGCCTGAAATTCGAGTGTAATATATGCGCCTGCAAGTTTTGTTAGGCACTTGTTCTAGGTACACTTAACTGATACTAGCCTATTCTTAACTTATCTAACTTAGTTTCACCTAGCACTCTGAGAAAGGCCCCATACATCTACTGGAGCCCTTTAATTCTTCATTTTTCCTATAGAGGCGTTACGCCTGTCAGACACAAGGGTCGCCTCTCTACCGCTCATAACACCAATGCTGCGCGGATGTCGCTTATTGAGACAAGTCTGCCCTCGCATGTATACACGGCAAGGCCGACGCATAGTTGTCTGCTGAACACAATCCACGAAAAGTCGGGTTCACACAATGGGCAACTGAACGAGTTTCCTCAGTTGGTCGTCCGACGGTTGTATTGGGCCCTCGTACAGATAACTACGGTGCGTAGCTTCAGAAAGAGTTCTAAAATGTTAGCGGTAGGTCAGTTTGCGTGGCCAGCATCATTAGCACAGTTCGGATGTCTCCAAATTTGGAGGGCGTCACAACACAAAAAATTCTGCGCTGTAGTGCTGTGTAAATGGACGCAGAAGAGCATTCGGAAGCGGAGCTAACGATCGAAATTTCTTAATATGTTGAGGTCGCAGAAGCTTAGGGTACTGAACTCACGGCACTGGACGTAGCTAACCGATGCATGAGAGCTCTTGCAGAGTTTGACGCGCTGACTCAGCATTAGATAGGAGGTATGTGCACAGCTGCCGTGGGAGTACTTACCGTCCCAGAAATGGGGTGGGTAGGGGGGAACAGATCGTTGCATAAGAACCTTCCGTCGATGGCGCCATAATTGTTGACGACCTGTGATCGACTGCAGCCGTGCACTCCTCTGGGACTAGTTGGCCTATATCATTAGCATAAACCCAAAGCTTAAGGATTTCCCAATAAGGAGTGCGATCAAGTTGACTTTACCATCACCTTTTAGCACGCCTTAACATTATTAATATTCAGCGTCCGTCATGGAGGACGTTACAAGCATGATAGCCCTACGCGAAGCTATGTGGCTAATTTGGCTTAGTTGGTCTTTCAAATGTTAGCAGCATGTTTTCTTTTCAGCTTTGAGAGTCAAACTGAATATATATTTCTTTATTATATGAATCATATGAAGGTATAAACTACATTAACAGAATAAATCAAATTAAAGTTCAACAGAAAATATTAAAAAATCAGCTGCTGGAAGTACGATGCAGTAGAAGGGACGATCTGTTTATTTTTTTTTTTGAGAAGTATACCATGAAACGTATCTAGTTTGTATCTACATATTTAGAAGTTTGAAAATAGTAAAGGTATCGCACAAACATATTACAAAACAAAATTCCTTCGTTATCTCATTCGGATGCTGAGCCCAACATGTTGAGCATCATGGGAATAAAATCTTAAGGCTAATATACGGAGAAGATTTACAGCAGTTGGCCTTTAGATTTACACTAGTGCATAGTTGTTCACACTGATTATAATCAGTGTTCATCCGTTTTTAAATACACAATAGAAGTAATATCATTTTGCATGGACAGATGAATCGGTATCCTAACTTGAAGTGGTAGCAATCCTTTCTAGAAGACATAGGAGCTTGTGCAAAAATTTTTCTTTTTTAGGGGTGAGGGAGAAATAGATCTTGGGGAAATAGTGTTATTCACAGTACATTTACTTGCAGTCTATTTTTTGTGGTAAATTCGGGTTGGTATCCTTTAAAGTTTTTTAAAACGTCACAGACTCTACAGTTTATATTATATGCCTTCGTACTGTGGCCTGTGGTGGATTTAAGTTGCGTGTGTCATTCTCTTATGAACATTTTATCTTATTCTAGAGAAATGTTTGTAGTATAGCCTTCAATCATTGTGATTATTCTCCTTAATGGTTTCATGATATTAGTTAGTTAATTACGTAACGCGAGTCACAATAAAACAGCTTCATGAATGTGAAAAATGGATTTTTTGTTGCGTGCTTAATTTTGTTCAACTACCGAAATCGTGAATTTGTTCAACTACTTCCACTGTAAAACCAAACATAGAAGAAGACAAACAGGTGTTTTTCAGCTGAGTTAAGTATTCATTAACTTGTGCATACTCTAGTAGTCCATGGCTTATAGATAGCGCACGTATCACATGACGTGCAGCAGAAAGTATTTTTAGCACGTCTGTTGTGAACGCCATGATCGAGTGCCAGACGAGGAACGTGAAGTCCCAGGAGGGCAAGCTCTCACTTCTTCTTCGTTTATTGCACAGAAAATGCTTAAATGGTATAGATTAAATCATACTATAGCTATATTCATTATAGTTATTCAATCATGTTAAAGCTATATAGCTATATGCAAACCTTCAGTCAGTTTCTACTCAGTTGAAAAATACAAATCCTTGTAAGAAATTGGACAGCAGCCTCACTAATTTCAGTCTCGTACTCACTGGTATCACTGATACTCTATTTTCCTATTCTAAATATTAAGCCGACGAATCATATAAAAGTTAACGTTTCGGGAATGCCTCCCATCTTCAGAAGTATCAAATATTTAAGGTAACCTACCATATTAAAACAGAATTCCTTTTATTTGCGAATGGAGCGAGCTTGGAGGTTCCACCGTCCAGATGTCGACGTCTGTACAGTCAGAGGACAATGGGTCAGGCATGAACCGTTTGTTGAGGTACAGCCGAGGTCATAATATTGAGGCTAGTAGTAGTAGTAGAAACCTTTACTAGCGCTTCAGTGGCACACTGCTTATATCGTGCCGAACTATTGCTGTATTTAGCCACAGGCTCGTGCGCCGCTAGGGTGCGAAATTTATAACATTTTATTTATTATAAAGCACTAAACAGAACATCATTATGAATTTTACCAATAGTATATGTAAATGTTGAGGCTAGGTTTTGCTCTATGGATGTAGAGAGATTGTGAGTTCGAGTGGGGTAGTAAAGTCTATGATTGAGAAGTCTTTCGTACTGATAGGATGATTATTTTGTTCAGCATGGAGACGGGGAGCATGACATCAAACTAACAAGTAAAAATATAAACAACGAATGTAACAGATCAGAGGTGTGTAGTAATCTTTGTTTCAGGGTTACTGCCGTAACAATGGTAACCTCGCCGCAGACTGTGGCACAACCACAACACGGAAATCGTTGATGACGATTGCGACACGAGTTACGATGACGCGGGCAACCACACAGAAACATTTATTTCAAGTCAAGGAAAGACAAAATTTATATTTAGAAACGAGCAACAAGGTAGCCCGGTAACTCAAAGTAGCTAAATGAGTCTACTTGGTTCGAGCTTTTCGAGCTTCCGTTGGTGAAGTTACAATTCACCACATAATTATATTATTATGACATTTACACCGTTTGTCGCTAGATGGCGTTTGCATGACTACATTTAGGGTTACAGCTGCGAAAATGCAGGTTGCGGCAGCACAAATAGGTTGTGATAATAGCACGTCTCAGAGTACTTCTGTTTTTAGATCGGAGTGTGCAATGACAGTTGGCTCCCGCTATGTCTCACAGTGAGTTCAACGTCAAATAATTAAAATAAATAAAGCACATTTATTTCCCATATGGGTGCTGTGTACAACAAAGTTAGGGCACAGCCCCCTGAGGTTTTCATTATTAATGCTAGCATAAAAACTATAGAGCACTCTGAGAACATACCTCCGTCAAGTGAGGAAACGGAAACGAAAAATTCAAATTGGTTCTGAAACGATTATTTTTCTTCGTATCAACACTAAAATCGAATCATTTGTGCCTTTTGATACTGTTAATAGCTTCTATAATTTTATTAATGATTGGTTCATGGCGTCTTGAGTTACGCTGCTATCAAACATTGGTGTTGTTTTTGATGAAAAGGTTACATTTGAGTCGCCTTTTAGGTGATTGGTGTCACGTGCTTCCAGTAAGATCCAGGAATCCAGCTCTTGCGTAAGGTGAATTCTGTGTTTGGTGACAGTGAGGTTGTCCGCAGATGCTTTCATGCTTTTTTGCTGCTAGTGTTAGGGTATTGCTCACCGGTCTGGGCTTCGGCTGCTGGCAGTACCTTGCGTCTGTTGGACCGACTTGTTAGTTAAGCCAGTAGGCTGTGCGCTGGTAATGATTTTGTGAACCTGTCCCACAGGAAAAGGATTGCCGAACTCTGTATGTTTTATAAGGTGTATAACAATGAGAGGCATTGGTTGTATTCTTATGTCCCTGCATTTAATGTGTTCAGGAGAGAAACGCGCGCTACGGTCTGCGCCCACACTTTCACTTTGGAGGATGTTAGATGTCGATCTGATCAGTTCGGTCGGTGTTTTGTACCCTGGTTTGTTGGGGTTGGGAATTCTTTTCGGGCATCGGCTTTCGGTCGTGTTGGCCTGCAGGCGTTTATGACTTTTTGTCGGGTTTCCTTTAGCACCGTTTCAGGCTTCCCGGTGTTGCAATGTGCTTCACTTGGGTTGTGCTACCTGTCCGTGGTGGCTCGTGCGTGAAGTTTTAATAATAAGTCAAACAAACAAATGGACCAACCAATCATAACCAAAATATAATCATTTATGTCATTTAACATTAATAACAACAATCCTATGTACTCAATAATAATCCATCGATAAATTTTTATCAATAACACAATTGTTCGCATTTTAGTTTGTGACGTTATTTGTGTGTTTGCTTGAGTGTCTAGTAGTGTTTTTAAACCAGTTAATGAGAAGCATTATATGGATTGCTGATTACATTTAAAGTAATTTCAGGCAGGCATTGAAAAACAGATATGGTACTAAGAAAAAAATTAGCAGACGGACAAAAAGCCAAGCAAACAAACAAACGGATAGACGAATTTTCCCCAAAACTTAATCATCTGTTATTGCTAACCTGCCTAACAATCCCTGCAAATTTTGTAAAGATCCGTTCATAACTTTTTCAGTCATCTTGGTGACAGACAAACATCCAGACAGAAATACAGACGCACAAACAAACAGCCGAACAGACAAACACGACAAAAACACAACTTCCTCGGCGGAGGTATTAATACTAAACAATAACATAAGAAAGAATCAGCGTTTGGTCTGTTGGGAGTTACTGTCTCTGTATATATGAACTTATGACAGTAATTATCTTCGTCAAGGAGGTTTTTTTTTCGTTGGCTTTGTCTGTCTGTTATTCTGTCTGTCACCAAGAGAACTTAGAAAGTTATGGACGGATTTGGACGAAATTTACAGGGTATATTAGGTATGTTAAGAGGAACAGATGATCAACTTTTGGTCAAGGTCCGTAAATCCATTTGTTTGTTTGTCCGCCTCATTTTTCTCAATGCCATAACTCAAAAAGTTATGGACGGAGTTTTATGAAATTTACACGAGTTGTTAGGTATATCACGAAGAGTAAATGACCAAATTTTTCTAACAACCCGTTCGTTCGTTTTAGTTTGGTTAGTAAAAGGTCTAAGCTACAGTGAAAGCCCTGGCATTAGCTTCAGCTGGGCACCGTCCAAGCCCGTAATCCTTACTTGGGAGATACGGGGGATCGTGACGTAAAACCGATTCATTCATTAATGTATTACTGTAAGCAATGAATATTGAGCCTGTGGACTAGTTGCTATATCATTATTACTGACGCACCTACATGACGCGAAAGCTGATGTAGGTAGCACTGTTCTCCAGCGATGTCACTATCTATCACACGGATTCACACCAATGAACGTTATCTCACTATGGTAAACCTAACGAAAAATTTCAATGCACTCACCAATCTTAATCATAACGCTTTCAATATTGGAGCTACAAAGTCATAACCCAATGATAATCTTTGATACGGAATTGCATAATCGCCATTCTCTGCAGATTTCATATTTGGGGCTAATTTGACAAGTACGGGAACACCGAGATTACCTATGCTCTCACGACCACGCACTAGGTTCCTGACCGATGTAACGCATTTCCGCCCACCTGACATGTAAAGAAACGCAACTGCCCCTGAATTATCAACGTAAGATTAGGTGGCTAGAAAATG
>LQNS02277216.1:1076041-1089560 GCA_001587735.2 Parhyale hawaiensis | reverse complement strand
TAATAAACACACAAAAAAATAAAACATACACTGTTTTGCGATAATATTACCACCTTCAGAAACCAGGAAAGAATACACAAAAGTGTGGTATTCGGTGGTGACGGTATACGGAGATCGTACAACTTGGTTCTTGCTACACTAGTATTCTACAGTATACGCGAATGTCGCATAGTGTCCTCTTATGTGAACAGGTGCATAGCTATTGCGTTGGCAGATTCCCGCTATGAGCGTACCCTCCAAAAACGTATACCGAATACCGTATAGTATAGCTCTATGTGAACCCAGCCTAAAAGAAAAAAAGGACACAGATGGGCATATGGTTCCAGGCAGAAAGCAAGACCCACCAGCCCGGGCAGCAACACCGCGAGACTTCTACCTTTTTGTTTTTCTAGAGTTCCCCGCTGCGGCGTATTGAGCGAAAGCGTTCAGCCGTGTACGTCCGGGGGTTGGAGATGCACAACTTGCGCCTTTATTTGTCAGTAGCGCACTGACCACTTAGAATCTGAAATCTCCCGGCAGAAAAGCCGAGACAAAAATCATTGATAATTTAAAACAAGGCATGCCTCGCGCCCTAAAGTGGCGCACGAGCCTGTGTTGAACCAGAGCAACAGTTCGGCCGAGGCCTCCTATATCCCCTTATGCAGCGTCGTTTACTCCACTCTGATCCTGTGCTGGATTTGTCCTACATTTCCTCAACGTTCATCATTCCCCTACACTGCAGAACATAAATTTTATGAAACGTGCTATGAAATCCTAGCATTGCAAACATTGTTTGCATGTCATGATGACAGACTATAGGGTGTCTCAGAAAAAAGGTAATCCAAGTTTAATAATTTATTATTTGAATTCTGCTCTACTCATACATATTTAGTAGCCATTGTAATAAAATTTAAAACAAGAGCTTTCAAATGAGACTAGTACACGCCTTTTTACCCTACCGGATAGATGAATAGCAGCTGCATAAACTTATGTCATCGAAACTGCATTGGTGCACTCCATTTATATGGACTTCGATATGATTAATCATTGATAAAAACATTTAATACGAATAATCCTTGATACAAACATGATAAAGGTACAACTGTTCTTAATCTCTAACATTTAAGCGCCTAACGATTCGACATGGCCACCTCCTCTAAACAAGCAAAGCTCACATCGCCGTCGCATGTCACCAACTGCTCGCCTGATCATGTCTGGATTGTTCTTGAGATCATCCACTTCTCTGCAGTTTCGTTGACATAAGTTTATGTAGCTGCTATTCATCTATCCGCTTGGGTAAAAAGGCGTGTACTAGTTTCATTTGATAGCTCTTGTTCTAAATGTTATTGCCATGGCTACTAAATATGTATGAGTAGAGCAAAATTCAAATAATAAATTATTGAACTTGGATTACCTTTTTTCTGAGACATCATGTAAATATATAATAATTTGATTACTAGTAATAAAAATCAATGGTATTACGCTTTGGAAGTTTAGGCTTCCTAAGACATCAAAGAAGAAAATGAGGGGAAACAATTTGGATGAAGAAATATAACGATTATGACACGATTTATGATGGAAGACATCCCCTTCAAAATGATGCTGACGCGGTGTGCTGCACCTAAAAATTATGTAATTTAATGTGTCCTCGTTTCATGAATTCTCTAGCTTGCCAGCTATCCAAAGGCTCCTAGTGCCCAAACTATCGTGAATTTGTTAAAAATATCAATCGTGTGACAATTTAAACAATATCCATTTCACCGCATTCATTGTGATACATAGAATATCTAACATTAGGTAGTAACCTGACGGGCTGTCTCGACATACAAATTACAACAAAACTACTAAGTGTAAATTCTTATCAACACAGGCGCTCCCTGCGTCATTAGTAATGGTCGTACAACTTGAGTAAAGCTGCTCCTTAATTTCAGCGTTGTCGGTTGATCAGACGATGTCAACTAGCGTGTGGGTTTAGCCACTTTCAAGTGTTTTCTATCTGCAGATTCTCTTTCGTTTCCCTTCCTGAGAACGAGGAGCGACATCCTTCCTGTCTCATATTCATCGTAACCTGCATTCGAGCTCTGTGTGTGGCCTTTTGCTGGGAGACAATCCTCCGGTACGTATTTTCCACCGGTACCTGTAACGTTTCCACATTAGTCACAGTGGAGTGTAAACACAATAGCATTAAAAGGGAAGCAGTTGCCGGTTGGTGAGGTATATAATGCGCGGCTGCAACAGTGGCGCCTCACTTGCAGGCGCTCGCGGTGTGTTGCGCGGACTCACATTTTGCAGCGTATGCTGGTGGTGGTGGTGAGGTCGTTAGTCGTTTACAGGCGGTGGTGTGCCAGTGGAACCTGACGCAGTGTTTCGTGATGTGTGTCAGTGCAGTGCGGTCGCTCTTAACCCTAGATCACTAATAATAGGTAAAATGTAACATATATCTACGCTGTACCTACCGCAAGGATATTTGGTCAATGTTGAGAGGGCTAACCCGTTAAGGAAGTTACCTGAGCATATCCGACTGGTAGTTGTCTACAGTTTGGTGATTGTAACTACCAAAGTGAAAAATATTTCTAGAAGAAAAATATCAATTAGCGGGTTAATTTTTTTGGCGTTCATTGTCCAAAATTAACGTCCTTTTTCATGATAATCATACTGGTTGGAATGTGACGGACGATCCCGTCACTAGTAGACTTCACCATTATTGCGCACGTTGCATTTGACACGGAACAATTCTTTTATCCACCAAGACATGAATCTATGAGTAAATAACACCATTTCATATGTGGCCGAATGGCCCGCGTTAGCGTAAAAGCGCACACCAAGAAGTGATGAACAGAGGTTTTGTTTCTCATAGGAGCAGCGTGCTGCTAAAGACCAATTTTCGTACGCGCAATTCCCAGGCTTGTTGACAAACCCTAATCTTTTTTCTTATTGTTGACACTAACATTAGGTTTCTTCTGAGGGTCTCGTGTAAATTAATAAGCCATCAATTCTTGCAGCCGTCTCGAAATTTTGTCTGGACACATTTACACATTAGGTGTCATTCATTGTTCTTTTTATCCCGGTAGAAGTCATGAAACGGTCCTTCAATGCTATGCGCTGCATGATGCGATCTTCTCGTTTCGTAGTCTTACAGGGCCAGCCAGCTGTATATGGACTCACTATGCGTCCCGTATGATGATGGCACGTAACTATCCTTTCATCAACACTCTTAGGCGCTCGACAGTCTCTAAAATCTCTCTAATGGTACAATTAGAATCTTTGTTTGCACTATTGATAAATCAAAAGATATAAATTTTCAAATTTTGTCTCTTAGTTTTGGATGGAACTGTACCCAACCTGCCCTAGCTTAAGTGGTGCCAGCGTAGCATGTGTGGCGTGCCTGAAATTAGAGTATAATATATGCTCTTTTAGGTTTTGTTAGGCACCTATTCTAGTTACACTAAACTTATACTAGCCTATTCTTAGCTCATCTAAGTTATTTTCACCTAGCACTCTGAGAAAGGCCACATACCTCTACTGGAGCCCTTTCATTCTTCATTTTTCCTATAGAGGCGTTACGTCTGTCAGACAGAAGGGTCGCCTCTATACCGCTCATAACACCAACGCTGCGCGGATGTCGCCTATTGAGACAAGTCTGTCCTCGCATACTTCGATAAAGGCTTGTATACACGGCAAGGCTGACGCATAGTTGTCTGCTTAACACAATCCATGAAAAGTCTGGTTCACACAATGGGCAACTGAACGAGTTTCCTCAGTTGGTCGTCCGACGGTTGTATTGGGCCATCGTACAGATAACTACGGTGCGTAGCTTCAGAATGTTAGCTATTATTCGGACGCAGAGCTAACGGTCGAAACTTGTCAATTTGCCGATGTCGCAGAAGCTTAGGGTACTAGACTAACGGCACCGGACGTTGCTAACCCACGCATGAGAGCTCTTGCAGAGCTTAACTCGCTGACTCAGCAGGTATGTGCACAGCTGCCGTGGGAGTACTTACCATCCCAGAAATGGGGAGGGTAGGGGGAGGGCACGGATCGTTGTATAAAAACCTTCCGTCGATGGCGCCTGTGATCGACTGTAGCCGTACACTCCTCTGGGACTAGTTGGCCTGTATCAGTAGCATGAACCCTAAGCGTAATTGTTTCCCAATGAGTGCGGTCAAGTTGACTTTACCATGACCTTTTAGCACGCCTTAATATTATTAATATTCAGCGTCCGTCGTGGAGGACGTTACAAGCATAGATAGCCCTATGCGAAGTTATGTGGCTAATGTTGACTTAGTTGGTCTTTGAAATGTTAGCAGAATGTTTCCTTTTCAGCTTCGGGAGTCAGACTGAATATGTATTTCTTTATTATTTGAATCATATGAAGGTATAAACTACATTAACCGAATAAATCAAATTAGAGTTCAATAGAAAATATTAAAAAATCAGCTGCTGGAAGTACGATGCAGTAGAAGGAACGATCTGTTTTTCTTTTTAGAAGTTGACCATGAAACGCGTCTAGTTTGTATCTACGTATTTAAAAGTTTGAAAATAGTGAAGGTACCGCACAAACAAATGAAAAAAACAAAATTCCTTCGTTATCTCATTCGGAAGCTGAGCCCAACATATTGAGCATCATGGGAATGAAATCTTAAGGCTAACATACGGAGAAGATTTACAGCAGTTGGCCTTTAGATTTACACTAGTGCGTAATCGTTCACACTGATTATAATCAGTTTTCATCCATTGTTATATACACAATAGAAGCACTATAATTTTGCATAGACAGATGAATCGGTATCCTAACTTGAAGTGCAAGCAATCCTTTCTAGAAGACATAGGAGCTTGTGTAAAATTTTTTCTTTTTTATAGGGGTGAGGGAGAAATAGATCTTGGGGAAATAGTGTTATTCACAGTACATTTACTTGCGGTCTATTGCTTGTGGTAAATTTGGGTTGGTATCCTTTAAAGTTTAAAACGTCACAGACTCTACTGCTTATAGTATTTGCCTGCGTACTGTGGCCTGTGGTGGTACCGGGACGCAAGCGACCGCTGGCTCTCAATCGGTATCATTTGATAGAGCAACGTGGCCAGGTGCCATTTATTTCCCCTGCGTTGAGTTTGGCGGCCATAAAGTAACGCTAGTTAAAGCAGAGGGATCGGCGATTATTTAGAGCTGATGATTGTTTAATAAGTTGATATGAGGCCGTTCACCGAACAAATGGCAACGGCTAAAATCATTTGACATATTTAAGTTGCGTGTGCCATTCTCTTATCAACATTTTTCTTATTCTACTGAAATGTTTGTAGTATAGCCTTCAATCATTGGGATTATTCTCCTTAATGGTTTCATGATATTAGTTAGCTAAGAACGTAACGCGAGTCACAAAAAACAGCTTCATGAATGTGAAAAAAAGGATTCTTTGTAGCTTACTTAATTTTGTTCAACTACCGAAGTCGTGAATTTGTTCAACTCAAAAATAGAAGAAGACAAACAGGTGTTTTTCAGCTGAGTTAGGTACTCATTAGCTTATGCATAGACTAGTAGTAAACGGCTTATAGATAACGCACGTATCACATGACGAGCTGCAGAAAGTATTTTTAGCACGTCTGTTGTGAATGCCATGATCGAGTGCCAGACGAGGAACGTGAAGTGCCAGGAGTGCAAGCTCTCACTTCTTCTTCGTTTATTGCACAGAAGATGCTTAAATGTTATAGGTTAAATCCTACTATAGCTATATTCATTATAGTTATTAAATCATGTTAAAGCTATACAGCTATATAAAAGTTAACGTTTCGGCAATGCCTCCCATCTTCAGCAGTATCAAATATCTAAGGTAACCTACCATATTAAAACAGAATTTTTTTTATTTGTGAATGGAGGGAGTTAGGAGGGTCCACCGTCCAGATGTCGACGTCTGTACAGTCAGAAGACAATGGGTCAGGCATGAACCGTGTGTAGGGGTACAGCCGAGGTCATAATATTGAGGCTAGTAGTAGTAGTAGAAACCTTTACTAACGCTTCAGTGGCACACTGCTTATATCGTGCCGAATTATTCCTGTATTTAGCCACAGGCTCGTGCGCCGCTAGGGTGCGAAATTTATCACATTTTTTATTATAAAGTAATAAAAAGAACATTATTATTAATTTTACATATAGTATATGTAAATGCTGAGGCTAGGTTTTGCTCTATGGATGTAGAGAGATTGTGAGTTCGAGTGGGGTAGCAAAGTCTATGATTGAGAATCCTTTCCTACTGATAGGATGATTATTTTGTTCAGCATGGAGACGGGGTGCATGACTTCAAACAAACAAGTAAAAATATAAACAACGAATGTAACAGATCAGAGGCGTGTTGTAATCTCTGTTTCAGGGTTACTGCCGTTACACCGGTAACCTCGCCGCAGACTGGCACAACCACAACACGGAAATCGGTGATGACGATTGCGACACGAGTTACAATGACGCGGGCAACCACACAGAAACATCTATTTCAAGTCAAGGAAAGACAAAATGTATACATAGAAACTAGTAACAAGGTAGCCCGGTAACTCAAAGTAGCTAAATGAGTTTACTTGGTTCGAGCTTTTCGAGCTTCCGTTGGTGAAGTTACAATTCACCACATAATTCCATTATTATGACGCTTACACCGTTTGTCGCTAGATGGCGTTTGCATGACTACATTTAGGGTTACAGCTGCGAAAATGCAGGTTGCGGCAGCACAAAGAGGTTGTGATTACAGCACGTCTCAGAGTACTTTTGTTTTTAGATCGGAGTGTGCAAAGACAGTTGACTCCCGCTATGTCTCACTGTGAGTTCAACGTCGAAATAATTAAAATAAATAAAGCACATTTATTTCCCATATGGGTGCGGTGTCCAACAAATTAGGGCACAGCCCCCTGAGGTTTTCATTGTTAATGCTAGCATAGAAATTAACTATAGAGCACTCTGAGAGCATACCTCCGTCAAGTGAGGAAACGGAAACGAAAAATTCAAATTGGTTCTGAAACGATTATTTTTCTTCGTATCAATACTAAACTCGAAACATTTAAGCCTTTTCATACTATTAATAGCTTCTAGAATTTTTTTAATGATCCGTTTATGGCTTTTTGAGTTACGCTGCTATCAAACATTGGTGTTGTGTTTGATGAAAAGGTTACATTTGAGTCGCCTTTTAGGTGATTGGTGTCACGTGCTTCCAGTAGAATCCAGTAATCCAGCTCTTACGTAAGGTGAATTCTGTGTTTGGTGACAGTGAAGTTGTCCGCAGATGCTTTCATGCTTTTTTGCAGCCAGTGTTGGGGTATTGCTCACCGGTCTGGGCTTCGGCTGCTGACAGTACCTTGCGTCTGTTGGACCGACTTGTTAGTTCAGCCAGTAGGCTGTGCGCTGGTAATGATTTTGTGAACCTGTCCCACAGGAAAAGGGTTGCCGAACTCTGTATGTTTTATTAGGTGCACAACAATGAGAGGCATTGGTTGTATTCTTCTGTGCCTGCATTTAATGTGTTTAGGATAGAGACACGCGCTACGGTCTGCGCGCACACTTTTACTTTGGAGAATGTTAGATGTCGAACTGATCAGTTCGGTCGGTGCTTTGTACCCTGGTTTGTTGGGGTTGGGAATTCTTTTCGGGCATCGGCTTTCGGTCGGGTGGGCTTGCAGGCGCTTAAGACAGCTGTTAATGGCTTTTCGCCGGGTTTCCTTTAGCACCGTTTCAGGCTTCCCGGTGTTACAATGTGCTTCATTTGGGTTGTGCTACCTGTCCGTGGTGGCTTGCGCGTGAAGTTTTTATAATAAGTCAAACAAACAAACGGACCAACCGATCATAACCAAAATATAATCATTTATGTCATTTAACATTAATAACAATTCCTATGAACTTCATAATAATCCATCGATAAATTTTTAAGTTATTGTGCTAGCAAGCGTAAAATTAAACACTGCAATAAACACACAAACGAACTCACAGATCATCACAAAAATTTGGTCAATTACTCTTCGTAATATACCTAACGACTAATGTAAATTTCATTAAAGTCCGTCCGTAACTTTTTGGGTTATGGTACTAAGAANAAACACTGCAATAAACACACAAACGAACTCACAGATCATCACAAAAATTTGGTCAATTACTCTTCGTAATATACCTAACGACTAATGTAAATTTCATTAAAGTCCGTCCGTAACTTTTTGGGTTATGGTACTAAGAAAAAAATTAGCAGATGGACAAAGAGCCAAGCAAACGAACAAACAAACAAACGGATAGACGAATTTTCCCCAAAAGTTAATCATCTGTTATTGTTAACCTGCCTAACAATCCCTGCAAATTTTGTAAAGATCCGTTCATAACTTTTTCAGTTATCTTGGTGACAGACAAACATCCAGACAGAAATACAGACGCACAAACAAACAGCCGGACAGACAAACACGACAAAAACATAACTTCCTCGGCGGAGGTAATATTACTAAACATCAACATAAGAAAGAATGAGCGCTTGGTCTGTTGGGAGTTACTGTCTCTGTATATAAGAACTTATGACAGTAATTATCTTCGTCAAGGAGGTTTTATTTTCGGTGGCTTTGTCCGTCTGTTATTCTACCTGTCACCAAGAAAACTTTGAAAGTTATGGACGGATTTGGACGAAATTTACAGGGTATATTAGGTATGTTAAGAGGAACAGATGATCAACTTTTGGTGAAGATCCGTCCATCCATTTGTTTGTTTGTCTGCCTCATTTTTCTCAATGCCATAACTCAAAAAGTTATGGACGGAGTTTTATGAAATTTACACGAGTTGTTAGGTATATCACGAAGAGTAAATGAAGAAATTTTCTAATGATCCGTTCGTTCGTTTGTCACTGTTTTTATTTTATGCTAGTTAGCACAGTAACTCAAAAATAATGAATGGATCTTTATGAAATTTGTAGGATTGGTTAGTAAGTTATATGACATAAATGATTAAATTTTGGTGCTGATCGGTTGGTTCGTTTGTATATTTGACTCATGTTTGTCATAATGTCTGTTAGTAGCATAACTCAACAAGTTATGAACGTCTCCATAAACAAACTGACTCTGTTAGCACTATTGAAGGGCACGAATGATTTTATTTTGGTGTTGATACAAGGAAAATCATGGTCTCAGAACCAATTTTGGTTTTTCATAACCTATGCATTGCTTGGAAGAGGTATGCACTCTCAGAGTGTTCTAGTTAGGTTAGTAAAAGATCTAAGCTGCAGTGAAAGCCCTGGCATTAGCTGCACCTGGGCACCGTCCAAGCCCGTAATCCTTACTTGGGAGATACGGGGATCGTGACGTAAAACTGATTCATTCATTAATGTATTACTGTAAGCAATGAATATTGAGCCTGTGAACTAGTTTCTATATCATTATTACTGACGTACCTACATGACGCAAAAGCTCGTGTAGGTAGCACCGTTCTCCAGCGATGTCACTATCTATCACACGGATTCACACCAATGAACGTTATCTCACTATGGTAAACCTAACGACAACTTCAATGCACTCACCAATCTTAATCATAACGCTCGCAATATTGAAGTTACAAAGTTTTAACTCAATGATAATCTTTGATACGGAATTGTATAATCGCCATTCGCTGCAGATTTCATATTTGGGGCTAATTTGACAATTAAGTACGGGAACACCGAGATTACCTATGCTCTCACGACCACGCACTAGGTTCCTGACCGATGTAACGCATTTCCGCCCACCTGACATGTAAAGAAACGCAACTGCCCCTGAATTATCAACGTAAGATTAGGTGGCTAGAAAATGCTTCAGTAGAAGCCTCTACGTGGTTTTCACGAGGAAGAGGATGGGACAAGTATTATGTCGATAGCAACGGGGTACCCACGCACGAGGGAGCTCACAGGGTCAAGGAGCAAGAGAACAGCAGGTCGGGAAAGAAAAGCAGAAGAAAGTCAGGATGAGAATGAAATGAAAGGAAGCGAAGTGGGCAGAAAAGACAGACGTCCCAAACGCCTGACTAAGGGCACGCTCACCTGGAGACCGAAATTAAGCCTTCAAGGCTTGACTTGTTCGAAACTTCACGCAGGTGGCCTGGATTTGAGCTTCAGGCATTGACTTTCAGTCGGCTACCCACGTGACTTCCAGACTCTCGATCTTACTTCGTAAAATGGCGTTTTCAACCGGCTCAACGTAATCGTGTTGCTTCTAACAGTTGCGACCCGATTCCAAGAGGCAAAGCTGAAGCTTGTGTCTGAAGTTTCGGAAAATTCAAGCCTCGAAGGCTTTATTTCGGCGCCCAATCGAGCGTGGCTCTTCTTGATATCCGATAACCACTAGATTGCTGCTGGAGCGCAAATCACGAGCTGGCGCAGCCTTACATCTTGCGCGAATATTTACAGTTTTCGAATCGAGCTGAGCTTAAGAACGTAATTAGAAGCAGCTGGGCAACGCACTGAAAGTGGCAGTACGAAACTATGAACGAAAAACTATAGCTAATACAAATCTATTATGAATATGACAAGGCCAATGACAATACAGTCATCAGATATAGGACGTTTGCAGCAGTTGTTTAACACTTATAGTCTCTACGTATTGAAGAATTTATTCCATAGTCATTATATTCTTGTCATTCAGCTGAACCTGGGTGGTCCTTCTACCAGCCTGAGGGCCACAAATGACAGGCCGGTTGATCTACTGTGGCCAGCGACCGCCTACTGTACAAATTTATTTTATTCACAAAAAAACAGAGTTTCTGTGTCTGTGTATGATTAGTATGTATAGCTGCTGCTGCTGTGCAGCGCTTGTTTAAAAAGAATACTGTTGCACACTTTTGTCGTGCTGGTAATCATGGCAGATGATATTAACAGGGCGAGTTCGTACAGCATTCATCTCTACGCTTTCAGCCATCCACTGGTTCGAATGTGGTACTGGGCTCTAGAAACGGCAGAAAAGTGTCTCTTTCCTGAGTTTTAGTTCATTCCAAACTTGAGAACTATCAGTAACTCGCCTAGTGACACTTACAGGAGAAACTAATTTAACGGTTAGCATTTTAGGAAAGTTTTGTGGCGTACACAAAGTTCTACTGAAAACGACGCTACAAAAGTCTCAGAGAAGTGGATGAGAGAACGCGTTGAGATGAATGTCGTGTGAACCCGGCACAAGGCTCAACAATAAGATTTCTATGGAGGCCCTAGTAAAATACAAGAAAAGTCGTCAGACTTCTCACTAACTAGTAAGAACTACCGTCACTTTTGTATCTACGCAGAGCCTTTAATGTTTTGTTTTTGCAACGGTCTAGGCTCTGTAGAGAAACTATGAAGTGCCTTGAGATCAAAGTCACATAGTGTTGTTCATATTTATAACTTCATGCATACAAGCACACACATATAGATACATATATTTGGCCCTTCATGTCCTCATTTACACCCGAAATGGCCAATTATGTCGAAGAAGTTAAACCACCCTGCTAAACAAATTGTAAGCTGAGTGGGTATTGCGTTTGCGCAAATGACAAGCAATTTCCAGTCAAAAATTTTTCCTGTACGACGCATTAATAATTAATCCAATAAAAGGGAATATTACACTAATGAATACAAATCCATAGGAAACTAGAACACCTTGTAGCGTAAAACCATCATCCTCGATGGGGATTAAATTTCGACGCCGTCATTTTTGATCGCCAGCTTACTCTAAAGTTTTGATATTTTTCACATCTAGGTTTACCCACCAGACTCTCTGCAAAAATTTATAAACATTACTCAACTCATTCTCCCTCCTTTTGGGTGGACAAACAAACGAATATAGAAACTTAAACGTTCAAAGAAAACGTCATCACTGTTCTTCGCTCGCGGGTGATAACTAAAATCTATGGATAGAAATTTACGAGGGCAGTTCATGTTAAAAAAAAGCATGACAAGGTGTTAAAGTACTTAAAGTACAATTTGGGAAAGAAACCTGATTCTTAAACAAACAAAATCATGTATTTCTCATGACCGACATGACCCACATGAGCTATTACCAAATAGAAGGTCAGAAATAATGTTCACGATACTTGTAAACCAATTCTTGAGTATGACTCACAGCTACCCTGCTTCTTCACCTCGCATCTTCCATGGTATGATGAGAGCATTCGTTTACTTAATTGTTCTTATTTGCCTTACGTTATCAGTGGGGTCGAATGGAAAACGTGTACGTACAAGTGTCTTGCAGGTGTCCAATGCATGCAGCTCCTTCAATTAACCAAATGCTTTACGTTGGATTGACTGTTGTCCACTTCACGGTTGGTCCAGCATGCAATTCTCGCTGTTTCTAGATTTAAAGTTCGTAGTTCTGCAATTGCAGACCCTGATAGTCGATTCCGCATTTGTATTATTTTCAACTAGAGCACTCTGAGAGTGCATACCTCCGCCAAGCAAGGCAGCGGTAACGAAATATAATAAAAATCCGCTCTGAAATAATAATTTTCTTCATATCAACACCAAAATCTGATCACTTGCGCCTGTTGATAATATCAACAGTGTCTGTAATTTTCTTGGGGATCTGTTAATAACTTTCTGAGTTATGCTCCTAACAAACATTTTAACAAATATAAGTGAAGCACACAAACGAACCTACTGATCATCACCAAAATTTAATTAATTGTGGATTAGCTTATTTATCTATCTCATTTGAAACATAGCATGTTTTCATGCCCTATAATGTACCTATGTTTAAGCTAAATTATGATCGTTCTTCTGCTACCAGGCGAATGATAGGGTGAATATACTGTATATATCACAGATCAGTAGTCAAACTCGCACCTGGAAATATCCAGGAAGGTAACTCACAGTTTTACCATTTTTTCGAGGTAGATGAATACAGTAGGTGGTCCGCGGGATACGAACTCGAAAAAAGGGGTAAGACTGTGAACTGCCTTCTTGGATCTTTCCAGGTGCGAGTGGGACTACTGATCTGTGACATTTATTGAGTAGTATTTATTTCGTGAAGACTGTTAGCTTCCGTATAGGAGGTAAGCGCTGCAAGTTAAATCCTCACTGTAGAGATGCGGGGCAGGCTGCAGTACTCCGTGTACCATGTGGTCACAGGTTCGTATCCCGCGGACCACCTACTATATATATATTCGTATATGCGAGCAACGCATGTTTAAGTAAACATGTTTCGTTGAACGACAGAAGACACAAACATTGGAATTTATTCTCCAAGATTGCAAGCTTTTTCAACTTATGTCTCGAATTGTTAAAGCACCTCCGTAATGAAATACAAGAATGCTGTTTGACTACATGGTTTAAAGAAAATGAACCAAGGGGGTATTTCGAGTTGTCTGAACTCTGAAGCCATAAAATTTATTTATGTTTATATTATATATATATATATATATGCGTGGTTGCGTGTCTGTTTCGTGTGTAGGTGCGTGCACGCTAAGGCGACAACAAACATCATATTCACACTGTAAACAAAGTATGTTGCCACAGACCTACTTTACATTTGAATGACCTCAGTTAATTTCCTCAAACACCAGAGCACTTAATGATAGAAATTAAGCGTGTAATAATTACCCCTT
>LQNS02277216.1:1030676-1060853 GCA_001587735.2 Parhyale hawaiensis | reverse complement strand
TCACAAAGCTCGCACCATAAATAGAACAATTGCTACCTACATGACAACGTTCCCTGCTATTTTCCTGTCCAACAGTTTGCATATTCTCAATACTTAATGCGCACTTTCTCAATCAAGCAAGACGGTGTCTACTGATTTTACCCTACTCATACTTTCCGACGTTAAGGTATGGACCGTGACTTTTTACACATTTCTTCAGAATTTAACTGCATGCGCATTATGATGTCAATTTACACGTCACTACACCCAGTGTTTATTCTTATTCTATAATCGAATTTTCATAATTATCATATCAAGTAGGGTAATTTAACATTCGTTTTTGGCAATTTCTATTTTTCACGGTAAAATCCAAAATAAAATCGGTTTCATTTATAGGCCACTCGAAATAATATTCTCCACACCAGAGTCGATGAGTTGTGAAATTTTCATGAAATACAAGAATACGTCATATTTTCCGATGATTTTCAACATTGTCATTAAAAGCATTCCTCAAGTAATTTTCGAATTAGAAAACCTCGAATTGAGCTTTAACATATTTTCATTACCGAATGAAGTCTGCAAGCACGCGTTGCTTGAAAAAAATTTCGCTACACACGCAGAGCCGTAGTTAACGATAGCATTTGTCGTAATGGATGATTCACAGTTTATGATAGAGGTTACATCTGGTAAGAAAAGTCTTGGAGGCATTTCTATTAAATTGGCCGCGAGGTCCTTCAGAAAGCATTCCTCGGAGGATGGAGTCGACATCCCGACCATGTAGGTTCCGATAGCATTCCCTCCGCTCGTCGGAAAAAGTGGCACACTCGGCCATTAAATGCAAGACAGTGAGAGGTATGACGCGGTCATCACAGTAAGGTTGTGGACGACCCATCCGCAGATACTCGTGAGTGAGTTTCGTGTCCCCAATACGTAGGCGGCACAGTACGACGTCCATTCGGCGAGGGTCACTATTTAACGAGTGCCACTGTCGGACGGTCTCCTTGATTGTTCGTAGTTTATTATTTCTCTGCTCTAGCAATTGGGATTACCATAACTCTCGCAGGTTTCATTTGATTAGAGGGTAATAGCCTCGGCAGGGAACTGCCCGGTTGGCCGCGAGCAGATCCGACAGGGCCACCTGCCTCGACTTCTCGACGGCGAGCTCATTGCTCGCGACGTCAACATGACCAGTCACCCAACATATACACACTGACTTTCCATCCTCTTGTAGTTGTTGTATCGTATTTACTATTTGGGTGATGGCGGGGTGGATGCTGTCGTATGAACGGATGGCTTGTACTACACTCAATGAATCGGAGAACATTGAAAAGTTCCTTTCATCGCTGTCTCCAATGAGGAGCAACGCCGTGCGCACGCTAAACAACTCGGCGGTGAAAGCCGAGGTCTCCGGTAATAGCCGGCATGCTCTAGTTTCACCAATCGTAGTGGCTGCGCATCCAACTCTGTCTCCCGTCTTAGAGCAATCAGTATAGATGTGGACAGAGTCGCCGTGTTGATCTCTCACGCGCTCCGTGAAGAGAGTTTTTAGTAAGAGGGGATGTGAGTCTTTCTTTTTTGGGTATTGCGTACCGGGGCAAAACGTCGAAACTGGTACGCGCCAGGTTGTTTTGTCTCGAAACAGGACCTGGGCCACCTTGAATGGCTCGATTTCCGCTATGAAGGAGAGGGCTTCAAAGTCGTTAGAGGAGGAAAGTGTGTATGAAAAGTCTGCTTTCTCTGCCCGGTCTCGGCACACACTGTCCCAAGCCGGGGAGCGAGGGACTTGTTCTAAGCGGGCTAAGCACCGATAGGTAAGTTGCGCCCTGCGCTGTTGCAGGCAGGGTTCGCCACTCTCAGCGAGGACACTTTGTATGGGTGATGTACGGAAGGCTCCTGTGCATAGCCATAGTGGTGAATTGTGCACAGCATCCAGTCGTTTTAGGACTTGAGTAATCGCGGACTGGTATACAACACAGCCATAGTCCAGTCTCGAGCGTATACAAGGGTTTGATAGATATATAAAAGGGTTTGCCCGTCGGCGCCCCACGACAGTGTCGTCAGGTGCTTGAGTATGTTGAGCCTACGCATGCACTGTGTTCTAAGCATCTCTATGTGGGTATCCAGGACAGTCTTTTATCTATTATCATTCCGAAGAATTTCACCTCTTCGTGATAGTTTATCCGTTGTCTGTACATTGTAAGAGAGAGAGAGAGAGAGAGAGATCAATCTCCCGTACCATTATCTATATAGGGATTTTTTTCCAAATTGTCCAAACAATTTAGTTTCTCTCTCTCTCCGTTGTTATAATTTTGCCTATTCCTCCCTCCTTTCCTTAGTTCAGGCCTGTGTTAGAACGACTGTTACGTTCCTTAGTTTAGATAAAAGAAAATTTTCCATCTCGAGAGGGAAGATGCGGAGTCAAATTATCATTTTTTATGCTGCCACTGCCTGCAGGTTATAGTTAGATCTACTTTCTGGCTTAGAACATATTTTCCCATTTCGTATTCATGCTACTGGCCGTATATATTTAAGACCAATGTATTCTATTCTGATGAAATTTCCATAGGTTCCAGTTCATATCAAGGAGTTTTCTCAACTAAGACTCCTAGGCTAGTATTAGTTCTCTTCTGATGCTTCAAACTCTAGCTTATGAGACCATTTAAAGTTTTGCACATCTGGAACTGTCTTTAGAAGCCACCGTGCTATTCTGTGTACGAAATTAATCATTTTCATAGTTATTAATTGACTTATCCAGACTTATTTTTAATTCATTAGATTATAGTTCGACAGGTTTTTTCCTTAACAAGTGAATATATGTTTTGGACTGTTTCTATACACCACGTTAAACGTTGATTTTTGAATCAGTTTTTTTTTCTTCAGGTAAGGAAAATAAAACCACTGATATTTCTATAAAGTAAATTTGAAGAGTAAATACATTTTTATGACGCCGATAGAATCGATTACAGATTATTGATACAAATATAGTATAAATTATCGCGTACATTTTAAAGTTTCTAGCACATATATGTTTACGACATTAAGAGAGTGCGGTACAAATTCTTCATTAGTATAGTATAGTATAGTAAGTGCTATACAATCAAAACATTCGTTACCTCATCATCTTGAATCTTGAGACCGGTCAGCAGTCTTCCTCAACGTCGGCGATGATTATGGTAGAGTTGAAATCTTGCCTTGAGGATTGTGATGGAGTAAACAGAGAATCAGCAACGTTACCGCTCACCTCCACATCTTCCTCTTTACTCGTGCTGGCGCTGCCTTGATCATTTGCGTCAGTTCTAGATAGGGAGCTTCTTGCCTGTTGATACACTTCTTCATTGCTTGCATTGTTAGTTTCAAATATCTCAGGCTTGAAAGGTAGAGTTGATACTTCGGAATCGTCAGAAATGATGATAATACTAGAGCTTATATCAGGGGTTGAGGCTCTGGGTGGGGTAAACCCAGCTTCACTCTCATCACACATAGCCACATCCACATCTTCCCCCTTACTCATTCATTCTGGCGGTACCTTGATCATTTGCATTAGTTCTAGGTAGGGTGTTTGTTGCCTGTTCTCTCACATTACCGCATGAGTTTGACGTTTTTAAATAATTCTCGCGCACAGTGAATTCATTTACTAACCTTGAAGCTTCACTAGCACTCATCCGATGTGTACGCAGTGTAATCAATAGGGGATATCTCAACATGATCATAATGATTATAACTAGCAGATGGGCACACCGCTGTAGCACTTTCCACGTTTTCCACTCGGTCGTATGTCCCAGTAGATTCTTGCACAATGTTGATCGCTGTATTCAACATAGCGACATCTTCACCGTATCCTGTTGCAATCTTCTTGCGAATAATCACCTCCCGCTGAAACCAGGAAGCCTATTCTCCCGTCATTCGATGAGTTCGAGGTAGGTACTTAAGCTCGAAAGGTGTGTGTTGTTCATTATCCATAGCACCGATCCCAACCGCAGCGTGCACGACGTTTCCCAAAACAGGTAAGTGACGTCCATTGTCCATAGTACTGAACGCTGCTGTAGCGATTGTTGTTGAAAAAGTGTCCGAAATCCTTACCCCTTTATTATCTGATTCTTTCCTTACCCCGTTGGAAACTTTGGCGATCCTGTTTTTTCTGGTGGGGATATAGGTAGGTCCTTTCATGTAGCTGAGTAGGCTCTGAAATGCTAGAATATGGTCTTATACAATTGTTTTTGCTATCCTAGCGGTTATAAAATATTACAGATTTTGACCATTCCACACTATAACAATATCTTATACATGTAAGTTTACAGGTAAATATGTACAGTTCCCGGAGAGTAAGGTGGGGTTATGTTATGACACTGTGATCTAATATCGAATGACTAGATTAATATTCACTCGGTGCATAAACCTATGTGAACACGAGTTTTTGCCACTAAGCGATGGTTAAACATGCAGTTGATATATGCTAACATAGCGCTATTGATTAGGATTACTTGAAAGCAAAATAATTAAACCTAAAAACATCAACATGTCGATAACTTCAGTTTTGAATGCTCAATTCACACCGTTACTGAGAGTTTCAAGCGTTAATCCCAAACCAATTACGAATGAGACGATCAAAATTTATTGTTAAGAAGCCACTTACGCTTGAGACGGGTAAAATGTTTTCCTAATTCCTAATTAGGAATTCCTAATTTAGAACTGTCGGTTATGTTTGAGGGAACCTATCCTCGCAGCTAGCTGATATATAAGTCATACAGCTCAGTAACCTTAGAAAAAATCAATGATACATAAATAAAAAAAGCAGTTTGGTGAGTAATCCGCTGGTGTATTGTAACCAGCACCTCAAAATCATTGGATGTAGAAAACTCTGTTGGGAGAAGAGTGTTGAGGTAGACAGATACCTTCACCTGAGCTGCGACTTCATATCTAACACTTCTCAGTAAGCCTAGAAAAAATAAACAAAGTATATAAATAAATGAATGAATAAATAAATAAATAATAGATAAATGAATAAAAAGCAGATTGGTTAGTCAATCGCTCGTGTATCGAAAACTGCATCTCAAAATCCTATGCTAAAGAAAACTCTGTTTGATGGAGACCGCTGAGGGAAATATCTCCCCCGGGTGAGAGGGGAGCTTGAAACATCGTAAATAGTGAAAAAATAATACATAAACAAATGAATCACTGGATCCGAAATCCAGCCTTTAAAATTGTTACGCCCCCACGCGAGAGCGCGCCAGAAACCCCACTGGCGGGGCGGGCAGCGCCGGGAAGGGGACGGGTTCCTCCGCTCAATCGTTAAAACTGCGCGATGCGAAGGGGAGTTGAAAAATCTTGAGGCTGACGCGACACACTGACAGGTGCTTGTCAAGTGGTGAGGTAGGCGGGGGAGTTGGTAGTCTCGCAGGCGTAATACACGCATAAAGATCTTGCAGGTGACGCAACATGTAGGGTGACGCAATCTCAAGATTTGCGGGCTAAGTCATTAAGGTGATACTATAGACCGACAGGTGCTGGTGAGGCAGGTGAGCCAGTTACCTGGGTCGCAGGCTAAACATATACATAAAGATCTTACAACTGACGCAACACACTGACAGGTGTTGACCAGGTGGCAAGGCTTGCGATAGTTAATGCCTCAGGGGTGCTTTATTGGAGTTAAGGAATGTTCTGGAAAATTCAGGTGGCAGCGCATTGCATGAGGCGGTTAGCGTATCCAAGGTATGATGTAGTTAGGTAAAGGAATGTCTGGGAACGCAGCTGGCAGTGCTGTCCCAGCGTCGGTTAGTGCCTCCAGGGGATGATATAATTGAGGTAAAGAATGCCAAGGCAAAGGCTTATTTGCTCAGGTGGTATTTGTCCGTTAGTGCCCCGAGGCTACGTTTGGGTACTTCCCTGTCCAGTGAGGTAAAAAAAAACGGATTCGAAATCCCGCCCATAAAATCACCCTAGGTGGGGAGAGGGAACGCCACGCCCCGCGATGGGACCTCCGCTGAAAACCCCCGCTGCTGAGAAGCGCTGGGAGAGGGTATAGACGCTCCCTAACCCCCATGTGTCAAAGCCCCGCTTTCTATCCTACTCAAGTTTGTCAACATAATGAAGTTGATTCTGTGAACACCTTACTTTGCTGCATCAATCAATATCATTATGCCTATAGTAAGTATTTACTATTTGGCGCAAGCCTTCAGCCCTTTTCACTAATCGATCATACAACGCCTTACTGAACACTAAATTACAGTTTGTAACTTCTACAAATCGAAAAGTTTTGTTTAATTTGTGTCCACGAAATCAATGGCTTGAATATAGAACATGTCGTCTAAACTAGAATAATATGTGGAGAGCTGAATCTAATATGAGAACCTTCTTTATATACTAGTAAGAAATTTGAGCTTTCGAGCTGAATTCTTTCGCTGCGATCACTGCGGAGACACAAGCATGCTTGCAAATGCAGGGCGACGGTACAACAAAGTTCTACAATTGCAATTCCAGTAAAAATGAATCATTATACGGTGCAGGACCAATGCAGTCCATTGAATGGCAGCTGCATACCGACATACTTCTCCCTGTGCATGTGGAGGATATGTCTATTTCTAGATGTTTTACTGTTGTGAATTTCAAATGGTCAGTATTACTCCCCTTTGGGGCGGGGAATAGATTAGATAGGCAGCAGTAGACGGACCAACAGGCCCATCCCCAAAGAGACAATGGGACCTACGCCCGGCCCTCTATGAGCTATTGCCCTTATGTCAGTAGGATACAGATTGCTGAGGAAAAGAGAAGAAAAAGAGAAGATGTGGAATGGGGGGAGGGGGTTATGGGGTTATGAGGCGGGCAATTGAAGTAATTAATTGACAGCAAAAGCACGAAATGTCTGTGTTCGCATGTGATAGAGAAAGGTGGCTGAAGGCAAGGAGGTCCTCACTTCACAATATTCGAGGGCTGCTAGCACGCGCTGTGTTTGTTCACTTTCCATGACCGTCGCACTGCGATTGAATTCACTGACGCAGAAAGCGTAATGTGATGTAACGTTGTGCTTCTTTTCTTACAGGCGTGGGGACGTGCCTGAACTACAGCGCCTGCGTTGTTGGTCTCTCGCTGTATTTCGTGGAACGCCGAGACCTGATGCTCGGCCTCGCAATGTCAGGATCAGGGTTAGGAGTGCTGATGCTCGGACCCGCTATTGCTAAAGTTGTCCCTGAGATCGGCTGGCGCCACTCCATGGTGCTGTGCGGCGTGCTGTCGCTCAGCTTTTGTGTCTTCGGTGCACCGATTTCGAAAAGAGGAAAGTCGAATGAAACCGAGGAGCCGCGGCTCTACGACTCCATCACTGATAAATTTCGGCGATCGTGCAGCTGTCTTCCCTCGATCTGCAAACCCAAGGGAGTAGAAAACCAGCCTGTGAAGCAAACGAACATTGATTATAACAGCGTTCAGTTAGAGCTACCAGCTCAGGACCAACGAAGTCAGTATGTAGCCAGAGCACGAAAAACAGAATGGCGCGCTGTGCTGATTTCCAGCATGCTGAGTTCCCTCGCGATGAGCGCAATTTTTGCTCTCCTCAAAGACTGGGTCGTCAGCATTGGCCTCGAAGATACGACAGCTCTGGCGCTTGGTATGGCGGGCGTGGGAGACATCGTCGGGAGAATTGTGGCGGGAATTTTGCTGTGGCGGATGAAGAAATATCGGTCAGCCGACGTAATGACGTTCACAGCAGCCCAGCTACTGCTGTCGGGGGCTCTAGCCTGGGCAGGATTAACCCGATCTCAGGCTGGTGTGTTGGGGTCTGTCTTCCTCATCGGGGTGAGTGGAGGGGTCCAGATGGTGCTGATGGCCGTGTCGCCCATGAAGGACGACAACGTGGACGGGCTTGGAATAATATTACTCCTCGGAGGTCTTGGGGCGCTGCTAGGTCCTCCTCTGGCAGGATTCCTCGTGGACGAACTTCAGTCGTACGACTTGGTGCTCTTCGGCGTCTCAGTAGCGCCTTTAGCAGGAGCTCTCATTTGTATCTTTTACTTCTTTATTATGCTCTGTGATGCACGACAGTACAAAAATTCTCTTAAAAATAACTCGTAATGCGTACAAAATATTAAATATTTTTGAAGAAAAGCATTTTCTTCTCCTGTCATTGCCATCAGTGAAGGATTACACTGTCAACTCTATAAGTAATTTATGATACGCGGTGATTTATTTGCAGAGGTTTTTATATTTTCCTATCACGCTGTGAAGGAAAAAAATAGGCAAAAATTAGACCAGGTTGCCAATCGTGGCAAAACTAAAGGAGAGTTCACACGATAGTGGACAACACGCGCTGGACACCATTAAGGTCCTTATAAAACCTGCCAGGGCAGTTATGGCCATACCCTCTTCCAAACGCACTGTGCGTAGTTGAACAAGACCAGACGAGACTGACCACCTAAACTACCAACACCTCCCGCACCAATGATGACGTCATTGAAATAGTGTCACTGGTGAAACTGAAGTCAGGCAGCGCTTCGGGTTTTTCGGAAAATGTTTCGAACGAAAAGGGATGAACTTTTCATCTGCTTGGTCTTAGCCCAAAGAGACACTCAATGAATGTCGCCGGTGATTTGGATTTTCACCATGTGGATCCAAAATTTTTTGTAGGATTCTCATGTACCAAGCAATGGCCCGTCCTCGCACAAGACCTAGTCGTTCTATATCGTTGAACTTTTACAACCATTACGCAGCGAATACAGTGCTCTACACCGACGGGTAGACAGAGAGTGCTCTTATGGTGACCAAAAAAATAGAAGAATTTTCGCGGTCACGACTGGTCATTATTAGTCGTTTACTTGTGGCCGGGGCCGTCGTCAAATGACGGCAGAAAATAATTACTTGAATGAAACCCGCCTTCTCTGCACTTGTGTAGGAAATTTTCTTGCTGTTAATAGCACTGATGAGTTTGGCCAAATTCTCTTTGTAAAAAAGTTAATCATACGCTTGCTATTTGTTTTCACGGTTATTGGAGCACAGCTTGTTTGGGATACGCCAGGTTACTATCCTAGCATCTAGTGCACTCAGCATCTCTCACCAACTACTGTGTTTAATTTTGTTTGAATTACGGTTAGGTTGTAAAAAGGTTATTTTTCTGTTTGGATGTTAATTTATTTACGTGTTTGGTCCTTACTAAATTTATATGTCAGTTTGTTGCTAGTAAGTTAATTTATGTTTGGTTGTTCGTTGCTTTACATGTCTGGTTATTAATCAGCTCATCAATTGGTTTGGTTAGTAATCAGTTAATTTAGCTGTTTGGATGGTAATTAGTGTATTCAAGTCCGGCAGATAAGAAATCAGTTTATTCGTCAGTTTGATTGGTAATTATTTGATCTATTTGGTTAGAAGTTAGTTCAAGTAGCTGTTAAGCCCGCTGCAGACGATAGTCTTTTCTCCTGAGTTTTCACTTAATAGCGTTCGAATGCGTTGCTGAGTCTGAGCATACAACAAATAAATGCACTGCTTTCTGAGTCTTCATTCGTGCAAAATTGGAAAACACACAAGAAATTATTCTCGTGACACTTGCTAAGCGGGCGATACGACGGCAAACATTTTATCAAAACTTTTAGTAGACACGCAGCAATATTTGCATGGACACAATGAAATCTTCGAAAGCGGAAAAGTAAAAATACAGACCAAAGGACCATCGTCTGCAGCGGGTTTCAAGTTGCTGATCGCTCAATTTATTTCTCATTTTCCGACACGTAGCGGTGACACTGAAGCACGTACATCTGCCGCCCTTCTGGTGCGTTTAACCATCACTGGGACACAACTGAGGCACGGGGCATTTGTTAGAGAATTCGAAGGTTGTGACGTCATTCAACTGCTTGTTCTGCCAGCGGGAGAAACTTAATGCACAGCCGCGTCGAAGGGGAACTGACGGCGATAATCTAGGCTCAAATCTTATATAGAAGATCATGTAGGCGCGCGCACTGCAGCTTGTGTTGTATTTAGTTAGTCAGAAAGTTTAAGCCTCCGTTCAAGAGCAGAACGATATCACAGATGAAAGAATAAGGGACATATAGTATGTCGATAGAAATGGGGAACCCACGCACGAAGATGTTCAAACACAGGAGCAGCGAGCATGGGAACAGCAAATCGGGAAAGAAGAGGAAGCGTGTGTTGTAGAACAACCACAACCAGCATCAGTACTATATAATAATTCATGTCGTGTTTTAATTTATTTATAAATATATTTTTCCCGTCACACTCTATGGGCATAAGATAGGAAGAAATTCAAGTGCTGAATACGATATTCATGATACGAAAATCGCACTCTGGAACTGTATCAGAGGGACCTGAGCTCGTCTGCACGACCGTGTTTGGACATATTCAAAGGTGCTACGGGAAATGCTACTTGACTGCGCCATATAATATATATCCAGTTTTTCAGGCAGAATGCTGAATTTTCATGTGAGAGGCTCGGCATAGGAGACAACGGGGGTATTTCGAAGTACTAATTTTCTGCCGTCATTTATAATAACGACACGGGTTACTAGTAAACAATAAAGAGTTGTCAATGCAATTTCTTCGCCCTCATTTTTTATAGCTCGGTACACTGGCATGTTCATATTTATGCAGTAGGAGTCTGCGGGAAGAAGTTTAGCGTAAGGTAGCCGGTGGTCATCAGAGAGGCTGGGACGGACGTGCAAGCAGGATAAAGCTACAGCGCCATACATCCCTCAGATTACGTGAGATATAATAAGGTACCAGTAGTCATTGCGCTTACTTAAAGATGTACTGTATTACTTTGCGTGTTTGCAGTAGGCCCGCCGGTTTTCCGTGTAATATATACAGGGTGTTGTTTTTTTGGGCGGACAAATTTCAACCATGGGTAGAAAAACTCAAAATAAATCGATTTTCAGGAATGATAAAATGCCTCAAACTCCTTAGTTTCCGAACTATTATGACTTTAAAAATAAAAAGCTTTAAGAAGGATACTACGTGCGCTCCAATGTTAGCTCTATTTTTGATAGTTCAGCACGCTACCGACCGACCACAGCAGTCTAGATCATTTTTACAATAAAAACTGCACGTATTTTATGGTTAGGAAAAATATCTGCAGTTTCAAAGTTAGCATTTACCGTAATCACACTCCTGCATGTATGGCAGACACTACGTCGTCAGGGTTTACATCCGCGTGGTTTCTGAAAAAATGCAAGGATTGCTGCCACCAGCTTTTGGACCTCGTGTATAATTTTCAGAGTGGTTCATGCAGCAGCGAACAAGGGATCCCAACTTCTCCAAGCTGATTCTGTTTCTCCAAGCTAATTCTGTTCATAGATGAAGAGTATTTTACTCGTGATGGTGTTTTTAACATTCACAATAATCATGATTGGGCTCAAGCTTAATAATCCTCAAGTTATTCGCCCAAATAATCATTAATATCGATTTAGTGTAAACGCGTGGGCAGGAATGTGGTCGGAAAACGGGCTGAACAGTCAAGCTGAGCGCTAACATTGGCGCACACGTTGAAGCTTTAAATTTTTAAAGTCGTTATAACTCGAAAACTAACGACTTTTGGACATTTTACCATTCCCGTTATCGATTTATTTTGAGTGTTTCTACCTATGGTAGGCATATGTCCATACAAAAAACAAGACCCTGTAAATAATTATACCTATCATATCGAGTTTGGAAATGAAACTACCACAAAGAGAGAACAGATCTGTTTTCAAAGAGCACGGCAATACCTGAATAATGAAATCGACTTGTCACTCAACAGCAATACACTACAATTAGCCTATATGAATAATTTTCATCCCTATTGGCAGAAAATACAATGACAAATTGAAGTAACATATAACAACAGAAACATTCTACGGCACAATGGAAGAATAAATCGAATTTTCATTTAACAATAAAACACTTAGAGCTGAATGAATACACGATCATACTCATCTCATATAACATCAACAGCAATTCACTAAAACATAAGCACGGCATGTTTACATAACTCTTGTATTAACGGATGAATTACTTCTCATTTCATCAAATGCTCGACAAACATCGTATTCACAGCAACAAATATTCTGAGAAGCCGAGACTTAAGGCCCTATTACATGGGCGGGTGTGTCGGGCAAACAGCGGGCAGAATCTCGGGGAACATGACCGCGACACATTGAGGTGCTATTGCACGAGACGGTGGAATCTCAAGGTCACGTCGGTCGGGTAGCTCTAAGTTACATACTTTTCATCTGAAGATGATTAAACGGTGGGCAAAATCCAAAGGTTTTGGAGTGAAATAACTACTACAACTAGTGTGGAATAATTTAGCAACAATTTGAAAGGCTTTAAAGCAAATAAAATGACTTCGCCTGATAATACCCGCTGTTCTGGAGGCAAAGTTCGCGCAGTGAGCAAACCTCTGGCAGCAGCGAATGTCTGCCGGGCAGCGGGCAAACTGTGCTGCCCGCCGGGCAATTCCTCCTGTTTGACGGGCAATGTTCGCTCGTGTAATAGGGGCTTTAGACAAGAATCGACACTTCAGCTAAAAAAAATTTTTAATGCTATTTTGGCTTCTCTCGCACGGATGAGCGACAGTCATACTTGATAATCGGGCTATGTTCTACATAACATAAGTATATAATAATAAATAATAAAAAGTAAATGCTACGTGTAAATGAGTAACCTTTATGCACGATGCGAGGACCATTTCCAATAAAACGCAGGTACAGAAGGGCGCCGCATCTAAAACAGTTACCCTCACGCATGTCACGAGCCATTTTCTGTGTGAAGACCGACAAAGAAAACGTGGCTACCTACCAGCTGTACGCCACCTCGCAACTTACGCATCGCGCTTGGTACCGAACTTGCGTATATAAAGCTGCTCTTCCGTTCAGTTTTATTACTATTAAATTGAGGGCTCGCCTGTTCAGTAAATAATAGCTGCTCGTCACGTACACAGTTTAGAGCACCGTATGATAGTGAAAGAAACATCACGAACTTACCGCTATTCTAAGCTACGCAAACACTACCGTTTTAATTAGACTGCACTGCTACGATACTGAAACGCACTTCTTAGAAGCCTAATACTACGGCTTTATATTGTGAAAATTATAACCGTATTTTATAATCAAAATCACCACAACGCTAGAAGTGATCATTGGGAAAAATTGTAAAATGAAATAAATTGGCGTACTTCAATCCATTGATCTAGGAACGCAATGTAAAGTCCGAAAATGACGGAGGTCAGCAAACATTAATTAAAGTTGCAAGAAATGTACTAGCATAAGCTTTTTTAAATATACGGAGCCGAGCAGCAAATTGCCATTTGTGGCTATCAGCACATGGGAAGTAAGAAATTGTAGTATTTGCTACCAGTAGCACAACTACGCAAAAGCTGAACCTATCAAGGCTTGATGAGAAGTTTGTTTTCAAGTATGTAGCTCATATTGCAGCAACAGCAAAGACACGTCACATGTCAAAGAAATTAGCACATTTCCATTAAATTGACGTCACTCTTAAATTGTGGAAGCAGTGAAGAAACTTCATGGTACACATCAAGATGTATGGGTAATGAGTCAAGAAGACATCGACTAATACACATTTGAAGAAAAAACGTCAGTACACTGTCTATTGCAATAATAATTTGGCCGTCACGGCTACTTTTCCAAGAGATTCAGCTTCAGTTTAAAGTCATCAAGATCACACAGAATAAACTGACTTGAAATTACATGGGAACTTTGAATGAGATGAAATCCCGGGTTAAAGAGTCCTATGCGATAATACTGTCTACAATATTACAGGCTAAGACGTCGCAGAAAGAAATCTCGTGGCTCAGGCCGTCATAAAACGACGACAAAAAATTATTCTAGAGCAAGCCCTATTTTTTAAACCGATCTGCACTAAAATAATATTTCCTAGTTTCCTAGCCTCTTCGTTGATCAACTCAATTGGCGCATTGATGAGCTAAGAGGAAACAACTTTGCTCGTAGAACAGAAGTGAGATTCAGTATGCATTCTACCGCAAAGAGATACTCCAGACTTATATTTCCAAAATTTGGCGGAACAAGGCTCTTTGTTTATTCTGCAAATGAACTTCTTCTGTCGACTGCGCCCTATCGAAACAGAGAGAGACGCAGCAAGCAACAACCTGCGTGTTATTATTAAGCGGGACGGCACCGTCATACCAAGTTTTGGTTTTGGCAGCGGAAAGGTGTTTGGGAACAGACTTTTTCCAGTAGGGTGTAAAAAGGACTTTCAGAACTTCCATCGCGTCAGGCATTACAACACAGCTAGAAAATACGAAACTATCCAAACTTTAATTTAATGACATTTATATATGATAACGTTTGTAAAGAAAGAAAATCCATTTAATATCATCTGGATGCTGTTCGCAACATATTCAGAGAGCAGCACCCTGAGGTTTTCTGTCCTGAGGCCAACGCGGGGAGAAAAGTGACAGTTGGCCTGAAGCTTTACACGAATGGATAGTCAGGGTCCACCCGTTATAGAGGTAACATAATTTTGCAGATGAAGATGCTGGTTCAAGTTTTTTCTCCTTGACATGTAACAAGTAAATAGGTTCTCTACGACTACGAAGCGAAAGTGATTCACATGACAATACATTTAAAAGCAAAATATACAGTTACGACTTGGCTCTTCTTGAAACTTTCACTCTTGAGGTAGTCTTCCCTGTTTCTACGCCGAGTGGCTTGTTCAATATCCAACAGTCGGCCATTCCCCAATATAAACAGACTATTTTCCTCATATTTCTTTTCCAGCACCATATTGCCCAAAGGAACGGGCTGGCCCTATTCTCATGTTTCGCATGAGTGCAACCGATAGTAACAATATGCACATCTATCAGTTTCATGGTCGTCATGAGTTATGCTTCTTTATTTATTCCGTCCCTCCAGAGAACATTTTCACCCGCTGGAAACGTAGCCATTCATCAATGTCTACTTCTTCACAGAAGCTACTCAACAAGAGCAAATCCTGTCCAGCGTGCTCGCTGTAAGCAAAACCTTCATTGACTAGGACAATCAAATGGCCTGGCATACATCAACACCTCAACGAATTATATTCTTAAAAAAGAAAAAAAAACCTGTCATTCATCGACCAATCACTAAAGCCAATTTCTTACTACCGTATAGGTTAGAACACCAAGAAGGCTGTAGTAGAAGGCATGTGGAGTTGTGAGTTACAGGAAGTAGGTAAGACGATATCGTACGCAGGAGGAAAGTTCAATTCAGATTACCGAATGACAACTAGAGACGAAGACGAAAAACGTTTCACTACCTATGAAATATTGCTGATTCCGAAAAAAAAACTTCAAAGGAAAGCAGTGCAGGCATTTGAGGTCGGTTCTATTGTGTTCATAAAGCATTGTTCGAGGCAATTTTTTGCACAGTAGTATTTGTACAGCCATTTGGCTCCGAAATCCAACTCAATTTTGATGTCACAAAACTGAATTTTACAAATGATAAATCGAACTTCATACGTGAATGAGCTGTAAATGGTACCCTTGCTACGATACCTGTGAGTAGACACAACAGCATAAAGGTCTGGCTGTGACGCGTTCATGAATATCATTGGTGGAAGTGATGCGGGAGCAAGGAGTTTTGCGAGGGAGCAACAAACACACTGATGTAAAGGGTGGGCTAAAAGTCACTATCATTTTAAAAATATACCACACATAAATTATAAAAGATATAAATTTCTAGTAAACTGCAAATGAAAGAAGAATACTGGGAGTTTTTTTGGATATTTTTATATACATTTGTTGACTGTGCAAACAAACAGATTCAGAACTTTGCATCTTTTTTAGTTTTTGCGCAGTAAATTTTCAAAATGGCACAGTGACTTTTGGCCACCCTATACTAATAAGCGATTGGTGCATACGGCGACTGGCTGCAGCCAAACCCGACTCTTGAGCTTCACGGACGAAGCTTCTGACTCCCTCCTCTCTATTGAAGCTCCTTGGTGCGAGCTACACTCTTACGTCTGGTGATTGTACTATGTATTATATCAATCACTGGTATTCATGCTACGGAGAGCTTATTACTACACATCAAATTGACTCTACACAGTATTTCAATTTCAGAACCTCAATAAACTACAGCCAGAGGCGTGCTGTAATCACAACCCAGTTGGGATACCGCAACATGATAAGGGGCAACCGGAACTCGAAACGGGGTAACGAGAACGCTAGCTGGTGACGAGCGTTGTAAACTCAACAATAATGAAGTTCTCTGTTGGTCGTAAATTCAGCTACGGAGCTCGAAATGAGTGCAGTACCGGTATACTTACTCACTTACTTCGCGCTGCGGAGTTTACTAGCTTATTTGGATCACTTCCTGTGTTTCCATTACATTACTACAGATGTCTTCGAGCGGTCAGCTGCGTCATAAGTTCGTAACCCGTGTCGCAATCGTCGGGACCGGCTTTTTGGGTTGTGATTGCGACCCGAATTGTGAGCGGCGAGGTCACCGGTATTACACAGGTAACTCGGGAATTGCAATTACAACACGCCTCCGTGCACGGGTGTGGACTGCCGTTTCAGCCGCAGCATAATGTTAGCAGGACATCTACTTGGGGTAGTGATGTGCCAAGGCCCCCAATACTTAATGAACCGTTTACTTATTGCAGTATTCCCACACGACTCTGACGTAGTGAACCAAACTAATCTCAAAATCTGAGTTTCTATATTTAGTCTGATGAGTTCCGAGTAACTGCATCATTTGTTCCTTCTTTTCATATTAGACTGAGGGGTTTCTCCGCCGCAGCCGAAAGGAGCACGATGCAGCGGTGATCAAATTTAATCACTAGAATAACTGACCGAGTTTACAGAGAAGGAAATTTTTCTCTGTGATGCGGGATCTTCTTCCGGAAATTCACACGGCTGACGGCAGCGCCCTCCGCCATAGCTGCACGTCACTGTGACGTCATCAAAGCCATAAAACTAGAGCTAGAGCGGGCAGGACTCAGGCTACAGGGTTGTGTAGAGGTACAACAGCAAGAAGGCAAGGAAGGAAGGCGTGTATGTAACAGTCAGGAACAGCAACTATTCGTTACTATATCTACGTGCAGTTCTAGCTCACACTAGAGCATATAATCTATCTTACTATTTACTGCATCCCACTAACTTGTACTATTTCTCTACTAGACGCAGTTTGAACATTTCCTTTTCGCTTAATATCAATGTGCCTTATAAATTACACCTAGGGTTATCCGATTTCTTGTAAGATGTCCTCTGTAGCGAGCTTGTGTTCTGCGTGGCTAAGCTTTCTACAATCTTAGTGAAAATTGTTCTCAAGTCAAACTTTTGTTTGAGACGTTATACGTAACGGCATTGTATTAAAGATACGCTTAAACGGAACCACTTAAACGCTTAAACGGATACGCTTAAACGCACGATAAGCGACAGCCCGAGAGCTTTCTCAACAAGCAGAAAAATCGCTAGATGACGTAGCCAAACGCTTCAACCCAGCACACTAGGATGTGAAGACCAAAGATGCAAGTTTTTAGTAGCTATTAACTTTAGTACAGATAACCACATATCTTCGCCCTGGAATTTAAATTGTTTTTGGTTGAGTTAATGTATAACATTATGTAAGGAAGTTGTCTGTGTGCGCGACATTTAGCACCATGAACTATTTTTCTTGGCCCTGACAACCCCAAAAACTGCGCTTGGTTGCTGCAGTAAGTTGTATTGACTCGGTATGTCTCCAGCGCACGGCAGAACAAATGCGAACACTGCTCTCTGCTGGCACTCCATATGACTCAAATTGTTACAAAATACGCTATATGATATATACAAGCATCCTCCTGCAGCACTGCTCCTGATGCCCAACAGACCGAGAGTGTTCCTCTACTACAAACAATGCAACCGATCCAACTACTGGAATGAAATACTCTTCAAGAACATACGAATGCGTTAACCATTCATAATGATGTAGGTAGCTAATTCGTGTCTCATCTCCAAACACATGCACAAGTATCGCAGCTACGTTATCATGTACCTCATATGCTTATGATACACCACGGGGGGGGGGGCATAAAAATTAATGCTGTGATAATCGTTAAGAAGTCCACCATAAAAAGATCTCTCAAGTGTAGTCGTCTCAGACATTCTAAGCCACATTTGGTTAGCAAACATCTGCCTAACGTAATGCTGACAATTCATTGGCTCAAGATATGACCTTTTAGATGCTAGAATATAATCAAAATTGTACTAATTACGCCTGTCATTTTGAGACGATACGGGAAGTACAGTACTCCCAAGTCCCTACAGGAGAATAGATATTCGAAGTAGACTCTTATGTCCAAGTACAAAGCAATTATAGTATCTCTGCAACGGCTTAACAACAGCTATGATATGGAACGCCTACCTGCCATTTCTACTCATATGTGACACGTTCCGCATTAATATTCATGATACACAATGAAGCTAGTAAACTTATCGAGCAGAAAAATATGCAAACTTAACGTTCACCTGCAGTACATCTACCGCACTAAATATAGGTAACAGACGACATATACTGCATACGACATTCAACAAACTTAAGAGTAGTTTTCCTGGCGAAACAATTTATGTAATCCTTTATTTGAATACAAAGTCTTACAAAATATACGATAACTATTTGATATTATTACACCAAACTGACGTTACCTTGGGGCTTGCATATATGAGTTTCATAGGACATTTGTTTTCAAGGATTCATCATTAACTACAATAGTTGCGGTAGGGAGTCTGTGAATTCATAGTGGGCACATTGGACAACTTTTTTTTTACAAAGGTAACCTGTAAAATGAAAAAAAAATTATCGATTTCATATTGAATACCACATCAAAAGTTCTGTCACACGAATAAAAATTAGTAAAAAGTACGCTGCATGATTACAAAATGAAGTGTACTGCATTCCACATAGCTAATTCAATATAGAATATACTGCATGAATATAAAATGAATAATATGTCGCACGATAAAAAAGTGTGGAGGCAATCGATATGTATAGAACATTGACGGGAGAGTGTACCGTACAATTGGAAAACGACCGGTGGTGTCTGTAGAACATAAAATGGCGTGTAGTGGATGGACAAGGTCGGAAAATGAAGAGTGGCAATCGTCGCAAAAAAATCTATAGAAGGATTTTATTATATGCCAGTCTCATATAGTCTTCGAGGAGTAAAGAGAAACAACAGGAAGTAGAGAATAATTCGTCTAAAAACAAGCGGCACTCACAGACTAATAAGTACAAATGAAGATCATCTTGCTGAAAAAAGCTTGTAAATATCTCCCACAAGAAACAAACAAACAAGAAAATAAAATAAAAATTATGCATTCAGGTATTCTGTTGAAAATGAACAAGCAATCCGCACTGTGCCGCATCCGTTGAATTGTACTAGTCCGCAACTATTCGTAGTATTTCAATCAAACACGCACCCGCCGAGCTGAGAACCTTGCTGTAATTTAAACGGACACAGCAACGCAATCGGCCGCCGAGTATTACGCATGGAGAGCAAAAAAACATTTCGTGGGAACCCTTTGTAGCGGCGATACCGCAAAGACTTATTACAATATGAGGCCAAGCAATGGGGTGTAATGAGGTGTAGAACGTAAGACCACTGAGACGTATCCTTTGTTGGTCTGTAACCTAGAAGTAAGATAAATACTCTTGTGTACCATGGAACCTTTCAATCTTGCTATGTTCAAATGAGTACTAACTAAAGCTTATTATTATTAATGTGCAACTATATGTAAAAATTCATTAACATTTATCTGCAAAAGTGCGAAATGAGTCAGTGTGAACTACACCGCAGCTTAGGCAAATACAGTGGATCGACGGTGAACGTACACGCCGGCCACCAATCACACTCACACATGTTTGGATTTGGTACACCCTTGTTTCTTCGTGAGAAAGTTTGACAAGTGCCTATTTACTTCTACAATATCTTTACTAAGAATAAAATTTTACGTATTTGGATCTAGAATTCAAGAAATTGTTTGAAACCCTTACTTAATGACGTTTGAGCCATCTAGTACCTATAGAGAAGCAGTTATGTATCTTATAGGTTTAGTTAATGTCAGCATGTTACAAATACATTAAATATTCACCTGATTAACCTGTCAGGAGACTAAGCCCAGTATATCAGGCCAGCAACTATCTTGAGAAAGTAGGTTAATTGCATGAAACTGATATTTGGAAAAAAATCCCCTTAGGGGTTGAAAACTACCGACGCAGTTAACGAAGACGGTGCATCCTTTGTAGCGGCACTGTAGGCTCTTCATGCCCTCAATTATTATTATTATAGTGGGTTGGGTTACTAGCGCCGCAGGCATCACGCCCGCCTCGCGCTTTCATGCCCTCAAAACTTGGCATCACCATACTCGAACAATTCACTACAATTAATGATCCGCCGCTGGTGCACTTCTGCCATTGCCGTAGAAGTGCATACGATATAAGATGACTAGGTTATGGATTGTTATGATATACAGTACAATCCAAAACTAAGGGACAAATTTTCAAAACGGCATAACTTTTTCTAACCATGCCAGGTACTTCTTCTTCTGCACACTATTAGCCAGTAAGATGTTGATTATTGTGTTCAAATTTGAGACATGTATGAAGGATAATAAAAAAGTTGTGAACGAAAAGCTTTTCGCTTGAAATTTATAATGTCCAAAACCAAGGCACAAACAAGAAAAATGCGTTTAGCTCAACATTTTGCGAGAAATAGTTAGCAAAATGGTGGTGAACAATCAATATTTGGTAAATAGTCCCTTGCTTTCGATTACAGTTGCACATCGTTGACTACATGACCGAATGAGACTGACAATCTTCAACAGTAATTTTCGCCCATTCCTCTTGAAGTTTCATCCAAAGATCTTCCGTATTGATAGGGTTTCTTGCCATTACTTTCACCCCTAGTGTTTTGCAAAGATTCTCGATTGGATCTAGGTCTAGGACTTTGTGGTGGCCAATCCATAACTTCGAGATCTCGCTGCTCAAGGTAACTCATGACTGTCTTTGCCTTGTGCCTTGTGGCAAGGGGCATTGTCTTGCATGAAGATAGGGCTGGGGACACCTGAGTTTACAATATTACGCACGACAATACCTTCCAACAGATTTTTATACACTTGAGCATTCACACGGGTTTGCAAACGAGACGATGTCCCTTGACTAGAGAACATACCGAAAACCATCACGCTCCCGCCGCCAAATTTCACAGTGTTCTTAGTACACTTTACACTTAATTTCTCACCTTCACGTCTTGTAGCTAACAAAGTTCTTACCATCATTACCAAACAAACTGAACTTGCTTTCATCTCAATTTTCATGGGACCAGTTAACATGCTTCTTTGCAAACAATCTGTTTTTCTTGTTCATGGCACTCACAAGCGGTTTCTTTTGTGGGCGTCTTGCAAATAACCCTATTTCTTGAAGGCACCGACAAACAGTCTGACGTGAGACGTTCATTCATGTTGTGTCATTCATTTTCCTACTTATCGCAGCTGAGGACTTGAAACGATCCTTCAATCACGTACGCTGACGTTTTACGGGGCCTGCCGGCTTTTTTTTAGGGGCACCAATGCCGCCGGTTTTATCGTACGACTTCACTATTCTGTCCACAACACTTTTCGAACGGTTTACCTCCACAGAAATTTCTCTAATAGCGGAATTATTTGATATATTGTCGCAGGATATAAGTACCATCATGTAACGAATAGAAATGTTTACAAACGGCAGTGTCAAGCTTTGTTTGCGATGTAAATAAAGAAATACGGACTGAATAAGAAAGTAACTAAATTTTTCTTTTTTGTCCCTTAGTTTCGGACGTTATAAATTTCAAGAGAAAAGCTTTTCGTTCATAACTTTTTAATTATCCTTCATACATGTCTCAAATTTTAACACAATAATCAACATCTTACTGGCTAATATGTAGTGAGCAGAAGAAGAAGTATCTGGCATGGTTAGAAAAAAAGTTGAAATGTGAAAATTTGTCCCTTAGTTTTGGATGGTACTATAGTACGGAATTGAAACATAGGAGTTCACACAATATTAAAGGCCAGTCTGAGCCTTCTGTTGCCTATAATAATTTGCCATGAGATCACCTCATAAATGTACCTACTAAAATAGGTCATTTCAAGGCCCGTCTTCTAAAATAATGAATATCTGGCAAAAAAAAATTTAATTGTGTTACTGTACGTATGGAAGCGGAGGAGGTGCAGGCTTTCGTTCATCAAGACGGAGTTTGTCTAAATATCTATGGTATGAAATTATAAAAATAGAAAGATATATAGAAGCAGTTCTACGAAAACCTTTAAAAATTCTGTTCAGTGGATAATAAGAACTTCAATTTTTATAATTATACTGTCTTTTGTGATTCGTATAAGAGAGGTCTCATAAAAGCAGAGACAAATACAGGTTACCTGTAAGGACTCTACTCCCCGCAATATAGGATGAGCTAACCTAAGTAACCTAACCCTGCGCCTCAGAGAGCTATCAAGCGATTTAGCGAGATACGTAAGACCTTAGCACTTCCGCACAGGCAGAGGAAGGTCGTGGTAATAACCCGTAATGAGCTTTCTGTGCTGGTTAACAGCCCATTCTAACAACAGAACATCCGTAAAAGTTGCAGCTTTACGGCTCAATAAAAAATTGATAATATGCCTACAAGTTTATTGCAGATGTGACAGCAATGAAGGATGGCTATCAAACGTGCGCTGTTAAACGGCTACTTATTGACTACTTTAGAGCGAAGGGATAGCGAGGATGCACAGGTGACAGTATGGTCGGGGTCCGAGCAATATGGCAATGCCTGAACGCTGGGCAGACACCCAGTGCCAGGCAAACAGTTGTTATTATTACCATAATATGTTTTGTTTAACCTCCGTTGCCGCAACTCAGGCGTTTCAACAGAGAAACTGCTTGTGCAGTATTCAAATACCGCATATTGGGTAGGCGTGGTGGTCACGTGCGCTACTACGGGCAGGGAAACAAAGTATAGTAGGAGTAGTATAGTATAGTAGGAGACACTCAAGTGGTCGGCCCCTTTTGTGTACTTCCACTGATCCATGAGTTCTACACGAGACTAGAGATGTCCTGCGTACGAGGTCGGCTATCTCGATCGACAGCCCACCTCACGGGACAGAAAGAGGAAAGTAGAGAACCTACCTAACTTAACAAAACTAACCTCGTCAGCAGGAACTGCGGCAAGCTGCAACATCTCCTGCGGTTAAGGCACTTGGGAACCTTGGGCAGACAGTTGTTTGCTATGCTTATGCTCTGTTGTGGGCTATTGATTTCCACAAGGACTCTAGTGAGAAATTATTCTAATTATCATCACTATTTACGAAAGTAAACCATTTCCGCCAGACTCAGTGGATCATCTACAACTTTCAGCAAGTGCGACTGTTAAATCTGAAAAACACAAAAACAGGACAAAAACATAAACGAACAATAAATGAACTTGACTAGATATTTAAAGAGTAAATTACCTGTTAGGTACTACACAATATAGTAGCTGCGTACGAGATAGCGCATTTCAAACACATTGTACAAATAGGCACCAACTTTCACCAAAAGAACAAAACTAGAAAATATAATTTCAAAGTAAGCAGCAAAAACAAACGGGCATATGTAGTATGACGACAACTAGAAGATCAAGAGTTGCTGTGGTTCACAATTGAACTAAACAATGTTTTTATTGCTCTCTCTAAAACAGTGATTCGCAACGAGTAAACAAACTCTGTGGAATAAATAAAAAGAGGTACACAAATAACGCATCTTATAACTCTGCAAACACTTAGCAACAATATTTCGTACAATCTATCTTTCTGTCTCACTATGATAGTTTTAAAATTCTTCTTCTAATAGGAAGCAAATGGAGATATGATGTAACGATTGACATTTTCGAGTCTAAAGGTGAGTTAAGCGGTCGTTCCTACATCTTGTCGTCTTCGACCACAGGAAAATCTTGCGGGTATTACCATGAACCTTAATAAAATTTATCAAGGTGAACCTTGCCAATAAGCACAAGATAACATCATAGGGAGAAAATGGTTTAATCAAAAATGCCACAACACAAACCTTGAAAATTGTAATGCAGTGTCGGCACACTTGCATGTGAACATAAATAATGTTCTCCGAGAGCCTCCGTGACCCGCTACAGGCCTCACGATTCTCACGTCAAGATCTGCTTGAGTAAGAGGAGCGAGGTAGGTGTGTTCAGTAAGCCGTGGTCGTCTAGAGCGATCTGTCGTCTGCCACATCCACGACTAGCACGACAGACTCAAAAGGAAGTGCAGACGTAGACACCAGTCAATGAGTGAAGTATGAATGACGAGGTAACATGTCAGGCGCTCCAAGCAGTTAAAAGGAAGAATGTTTAGTGCATGGCAGGGATGATGACGTCATACGCCCTCCAAGGCGATAGTAGGATGACAGAATCTCTCAACATACGCAATATGAAGTATAAATAAGGATAACGTGCTATTGCGTCGTAAACACTCAACTCTGGTAAGTTCAAATTAATTAATTTTTTAATCTAGGCTTTATTTGGAAACAGGTCACGACCCCAATTACACAGCTCATTTTTCTTTTAGCACAAAGCTTTGCTGTTATTATTGCCAGGTAAATATAACTATGATGAGCATCGGGGAGGGTGAGAAGAATAGTAAATGCTGCGTAGGGAAGTTCTGGCAAACTAAAATATATAACCGATGCTAAGGCGTCTCGAATATAAGGAAGGCAAGACTTAACCCGAAGTACGACAGCGAAATGTACACAACAAAAACAAATTCTAGCACAAAAATATGACTTGAGAAGTTCATAATTTGAGTAAGCTAATACAGACTTAGCTATAACAAGCATAAAATTATAATGTAATATGTACAAATACCAAAGTATAAATAAACCGGTACTTTACAGCAATGTACAGAAAACACACAACAAAATACGACACCATTGGCTGTAGGCTTATTGTTGCCCTTAAGCAAATACTTACATGAGATAGCGGAAACAGAGATGCGGCGACCCAGCTCTGCAGCAACATCGCTACCAAGTCCAACTACTGCACGCATTTTGACTACGGCTCAAGTCTTTCGCTACTAACGAGATTTATCTTCAGATATAGCTAATAGGCACGTGCCAAGAGGATATGCTCAGGGATACGTTTTTTCTATATATCAGTAAAGAGAAAAAGAAAATAAAAACTATTGAGAGTGTTTACTGCATAATAATTACACTATTATTAGGTAATGTAGATTATATTTACTTGTTGTTCAAATAACAATAATAGTTTCGAAGCTCTTCGCAATCTTCGATACGAGTTTGAGATAACAGCGCTAGATTCATACGCCAATGGTGGCGTTAACAAACTGAGGGAGATATTGCGTCACAAATAGAATGTAAGTAGTACCATCGTATATCATTTAAGGGAAGTGGGCACTGCCTAACTTGTCTACCCTGATGGGAAGTGCTTCAGATATATATACTAATAATGAATTTTTTTAAGTTCTTTAAGAACTCTGCAGGCATAACCAACATCCGAGTCAAAATGTTTGGCACTTTCTGCATAGGCTAACATCTGCAAATAGTAGAGAGACGAGCCTGCGTACTGAAGCGTAGGTACCATTTTCTATGCAACTATAAGGTACCTGGACAGGGTCCGAGTTGTAAGTGGCAGTTGCTTTATTCGCTATAGTCGGCAGAATAAGCGCGCGCTTCAACGGGTCCGTCCAACGAGATAATCCAATAGCTACGCGAGGCATCGGACCTAGTGTAGTAAGTGAACGACCTCACAGTTAATGTTAGTTAAGAATAGGTTAGGATAGGCCAAACGAAATAAATCATCTCGGCGGAAGTACAGGAAATACATCCGAAGTATCCATACATTCCCAGTATGGAGTTCAAACAGTAGTCTGCGATACTATTAGAGCCTGCCAATTGTCGACAGTTAGCTACAAGAATCATTGTGAACACAGCTGAGTCTTCCGTTGGTTTTCTGCAAGTGTCACCAGTCAAGTTTGGATATAATATGGATTCAGCAACCGTCAGTGACTAGTATAATTTGAATTAGCAAGTATCATTTGTACAGTGTGGATCAGAAGATAGTGTCATGAGTAAAGCATAAATTAGCAAGTGCCACAAATAAAGTTTGGATTCATCAAGTGCTGCTAGTGAGGAAATGAATATCTTTCTTTAAACTTGAGTGAATAGGAACTCAAAAAGTTCAGCACTTTGCTGTTATGTACAGGGAAGCAACAAGGCATTCGGACGACTGACGGCTCTGAGGGCATTATTATTATTTTTATTATTACGTGATTAGTTAAACCACCGCATTCGCCCCTGAGGGCATTAAAAAACTCTCCTGAGCACTGTCGCCTGCAGCAAACAATGGTGTCTTGAGCAACATAAAACTAATGCACATAATTCGGAACACAAAGAGAAAAGCACCACCCTAGGTAAATGTCATTAGGTTAGTAGCACACGCTAAACAAGGACACAAAACAATAGAAGTACTAATTAGTAGTAACAAGTGATCAATACAACAAACCTCGGTACACACGCGTCAACAAACAGTCCTAATACATCACAGATTCTACAGCACAGCAGGAGCCAAGCTGTTGAGGACAGGATATGTCAGTTCTGAATCGAATAAAATATAGAGGAGGGGGGGGGGGAGAGTAACGCAGTGTGGTGCAATTATATCCATTTTAACCAGCCTGTGCTATTTTGCTACAAATAATGTTATTTTACACTACTATACATACCCGGAAGCAGCACCAACACATAACGCTAAAAGAAGTAGGCTAGGTAAGTCAAAACTATCGCTTTCGGCAAGATGGTGACGTTACTTGCGCAAAATAGCTACTATGCCTGGGGTAAAATGTTCACAGTACGCTGACGTCACGACGGGCATAATCTTCAAGAGAGATTTCGCGTTCAGTTTGCTGCGACATTAGTAGCGCGAATTTAAGATGAGCTAAAAGTGTGCAAGATTATAATACTTGGCGAGTGACGGAAAGAGCTAACAAACTAACTTCGCCTCGAGTGTCAATGATCTTAAAAATAATTGCTATTAGCGTCAATGATATTAATGGTAATTTGCTTTTAGTTTCAATGTTATATATGGCAAATATATTTGGATCATAAAGAGGAGTAAAATTTCGCCTACAGCTTTTGCTCACAGTACAAGCGTTATAATTAAAAACACTCAAGCTCTGCAATAAGCCAGGGAAAAGAACAGGTTAAAACAACAAACAGAAATAAGTACATAGTATCAAGAAATTATCAATAGTGGTGAGAGTGAGAAAAAAGGAATTCTAAAGCAGTAAAAACAAGTCGAGGTGCGAAAGTATTCCAAAGCCTCGAGATGAATGGCACATATCTTGTGACTCTCTTCTTGCTAGTTTTATTATACGAGTTAGTTAAAGCCAACCTAGCCACTGTACAAGAACTGAAAGAAGAGGAGAGGAATGGACTACAGTAAGTGGAAAGAAATGCTGAACTCATGAACGAAGAAGGAGCTGCCCTACTGGATCACCGTCCATGGATACACCAACTCGGGGAGAGAAAAGAAAGAACAGAGCAAAAAAATCAACGATGAAAATTTTAGAGGAAGAATAGACGTACTAATGATCTACTTGAGGCTAAGGTAGGTAACCTATAGGAACCTGCGGTAACCTATAGGCGAACCTACAGAAGCTAAGCCAATGGCGCGACCTATCTCCGCTGACGGAGGGGGTCATCTAGGTAGGTCGTTTGAGGGAAGCGTTCAATTATAGCGCGATCCAAAAGAGCCTCACCTAAAGTTGGAGTTTTCTCATATGTTATGGCGACGCTGCGCTGTTGTCATGTAACTCCAAGATGAATTATTATTATATTAATGGTTTCCCCGCCGTAGTCGATGGGTGCACGATACAACAGCGATCTATCTTCAGAAACAAGAGCTTCTTACTAATAAAATTAATTTAGTTGATAGTGTGTCGCTCTCTTTTAGGATTCCTAATAGGGGTCAGTATAATATTCTTATAACTCCAAGACAAAACTCACAGCATCAGCCCTAAACTGCACGTAGTGTTAATGGCAAGTGAACCAAAGTCAGAGGCGCCATAACACGCAAATGACTTCCTGCTGATTATTTAGAGTCAACACTCAATCGGTAACAGGTAGGGGACCGATTGGATCTGGCTACCATACATGATCTCAAACAGAATGCATTGTGCGCTTCGGGAAAACGCTATTCAATTATAAAATTATGTCCTAGCCCTATAGCTTAGTACAAGTTCATTCATTAACTTTTTGGCGAGCACTCATTCAACGCGATCAATAGCGAGTGCGAAGCAAGCCCTGCCACTGCCACAAGACTCTAAATCAAGGGAGGACAAGAGAGGTCAACTGCAGGATACTGCCAAGGCAGCAACAGTGAGATCACCTCAGTTCCACAACTGTGTACGGCAATAAGTGTTGACATAATGCGCGACATAAAAAGCAAGCTGATCTTGTATCACTAAACTGCTCCAGTGCTTGCATACTACAAACCATTAGACTTCTGGACGGACATGACATTGCATGGAAGTCCGAACAAGTGCAGTAAATCGTCTCGGTAATAAAATAGCATTTTGACAGCAAGCTAAAGTATTAAACGCGACGATACAGTCAGCCAAAGCGAAGGGAACAGGTAGGATGGCAAACAAATGAGAAGCGCATCCATAAAAATTCACTGCGAACGAGTACAACAATCTCTGGGTAAGTATGGCACAATGGGTCCAGCGAAAAGATACCTACTAGCTTGTACGACGGCACTTATTTTAACATAGGAGCAACACATGAGGGGGGAGGGGGCGACTCACGCCTGCCTCGCGCGGTACACACAACGCAGCAAATGACGCACGCGCTCATGAGTGGCATCTGTTTGTGCGCTTCAGGCAGTTCGTGTCTCATACAGAAAACTTAACATGAACGTAAGTAACGAAGTCTGGTGAGAACAATTTTGATTTTGGAGTAATGGCCTCCTCCTGGCATCATGGCTGACGTCAGAAATTCCTGCATAGATAATTCGGCAATTTTTTCCAAAACCAAAAGTGTGAAGCGACGCGCAGCAGCTGCAGCAGCTCAGGCATGGGTAAAGGAAGCTCTGCGACTTGGACTATAAATGGCTACTAGCTACAGGCATCAAATGGCTGCGATGTAACTATTTTAGAGGCTGTAGATTTATTTACTGGGGTAGTTTAGTAACTGCTCATAACTGCTGCACTTGTATTTTGAGATCATCCATTAGACAATGCAAATGTAACTACAGCTGCACAACAGTGCTGGCCTGGAGGTATTGGTGCTGCGGCATTCAAATATTTACACTGGCAGTGGAGAGATAAATATCAATATTTTTCTTTCAATGCTAAGTCAGCTAGAGCAATAAAACTGGAAAAGTAGTAACCTCAAAACAACTATAATAGGTACTGCAGAAAGTTCTTCTGTTAGGTTTTCAATATAAAAACGACATAAACTTTTTAGGTAACCTAATATACATAGTTATATATGAAAGTGAGCTCCATCCAAAGTACACTGATACACTGAACATAAAAGATCTGATAAACATTAACAACAAATAACACTAAACATTACGTATGTTACTACCAATAACGATGCGACAGTGAATATACTTCAATATGGTCCACACAGATGTAAGAGTACTTGAGCAGAAGAGAGCAAGAACAATTTTCTCAGCAGAGGAAGACCTTGAGGGTACCAAAATATGAGTGTAAAATGAGATGCTTGATGCGAAAAAAAGGAAGACGATAAAAATATCATTACGAAGCTGAAGGCTCCTCAGGCTTGGTGTCACCGGAGCTGTCTTGGTCCTTACCACCACTGATGAACAGCAGTGGCAACATTCCTATGAGGCAGCCGAACACGACACCAAATGCGCGGCCCTGGAATCAGGACGAGATTAGATATACGGCACTATAGCAAATGCGCGGCCCTGGAATCAGAGACTAGATTAGATATAGGTACGGCACTATAGCAAATGCGCGGCCCTGGAATCAGAGACTAGATTAGATATACGGCACTATAGCAAATGCGCGGCCCAGGAATCAGAGACTAGATTAGATATACGGTACGGCACTATAGCAAATGCGCGGCCCTGGAATCAGAGACTAGATTAGATATACGGCACTATAGCAAATGCGCGGCCCTGGAATCAGAGACTAGATTAGATATACGGCACTATAGCAAATGC
>LQNS02277216.1:994995-1006619 GCA_001587735.2 Parhyale hawaiensis | reverse complement strand
GGCATATGCCTCCCGCTTCAACTGGTGCGCTCTCCTACAGGCATCATCAAACCAGGGCTCATCGCCCGTCCTAACCGTTATGAAGCGGGAAGGGACATAAGCGCGCACCATGTCAGATGCATTTGTTTTAGATTAGAGTTCATGGTCTTAGCGATATTAACGATAACCCTCTATGCTGAATCAATACAGCAGCATTAATGCACAACTATTCCATTTTCATGTAGATAGGATAACCAAGTGCTTTGTTGGCTGAATATTCGCCGACAATGTTGGTCCAAGATTGAAAAAATAACATTGGACCGACTTTTCAAAAATCAACATTCCACAGTTAAAAAGATTCCACAACAGCTAAAATGCAACGTTGGTCCAACCTGGATTCTAGAGCAAATGATTAAAAGGATGCTACTATTAAGGATTATAGGTACAGCTACAATTCACGCAGTCTTAGAATAATATAACACCTTATTGCTACTGCGGAAGCTTCTACAGTATTCTAGAGCATAGGATACATATATTATTTATATGCAACTGACACTTATTTTAAAAAAGTGTAACTAATGAGAAGATTCTTACAGATTACGCGTGGTCATAGAGTACCTATAACTCCTTATAACTACATATAGTGCAAACTGCCGTACAGTTCTATTTTACATCAATCATAACAGACAGCCACTCGCGTACATTTACATATTTGCACCTGCCCCATTACCTGGCAGGATATACTGCGATGTGATTAATGCACAGATATTTAGTCGCATGTAAGTATACTTAGGATACATTTGTTAAAAACTAAAAGAATTAACTACACAATTTACATTCTATATATAGTTACATATGGTGGTGCGGAGGTTTTCCTGAAACAAATGAAAGAATGAGTTAATGCATCTTCACGTTAGTTCAAAAACTAAAAAGTTACACTGAATACCATACTGTATAGCCTACATTCTATACATTATTTCATATGGCGGTATAGGAGAATTCCTAAAATTGGAGAAAGGCAAATTGATCGTGTTGGTTTCTAGGGAATTCTCAGCTTACAATTGACCAAGAGTATAGCATGTTTTTTTCCTCGACAGAAAGGAAGCTCATTTCTATTACATCTGGTACAGAAAAAACAGCAGCGGGCAAAGTACGCTACCCCGAGGGATACCAGACACCACCGCGATTGAGTGAGGCACTCAAAAACCGTCAACAGACGCCCTCTGCGTTCAAGATTGTATAATGTACTCAGTCGCTGAGTACTATGTATAGAAAATAAAAACCTGCGGATAATCGAACAATAAATTTATGGAGTAAATATTTTCTAGTATTATTTTACACAACTTGTGAAAATTTTACTCTAAGGCGTTGCGACCGCAAGAACCTTTCCACCGCTACCTGTGTATTGAAATGAGCCAAGCTTGGCGATCCGACAACTTTGTCTCGTAGAAATCACAGAAGATATTCCTCGCCTACGACATCTACGACATCTTCACTGACTTCGACGAGACAATTTTGTGGTTCGATCCAGCTTCCCGCACATGTTAATGCATATCACGGTAAATTAAATTTTTAATCTACCATGATGCACACGCAGCAGAATAAGGAGCTTGCGGTTGAAACATTTTAGGGTAAAATAATTACCAGTTGCATAAAATGGAAAATATTGACTTAGTGAATTTTCTTGCTCATTTATATGTATCCATTTATATTTATTTCCTATATTGTACGATCTTGAAGCTGATAAACGAACTTCGAAAAGTCCGTTTCTGCTGGCTACCATCATCCTTCATCCTAGCCTAGATAAGAATTCCTTTCGTACTTTTCTCATTGCAGATGAAATCGCAAACATCAATTTAAAAGTAAAATTTTAATGAAAAACGCAGGCTCCACATGCCGATGTAGACTAGTAGTGAATACATAACAGAACAAACTGGTCTGGAAGTTGCTCTGAATTGCTTTAGCGCGATGAAAAAATTGGCCTAGACCCATCCAGCTGCATTCGCTCCTCTGGCAACTTTTTCGTCGAGTCTGGTGGAGCAGGTGTTGGCGAAATGCCACTTACGGGAATTTTTGCTTCTCGTCTGCATTGGACATGAAAATTTGCACAAAACTTGCATCACTCACTCGGAGTTCAATTGTCAACGGGTTCTGAACTTCTGTCACGCCCAAAAGGACAATCTGTTCTCATATTTCTTGGTGCTGTTGCTGCGAAAGTTTCCGTTCAATGTCGCTAAAGTAGGGAGTAAAGGCTTAAAGTTATCCGCTCATCAATTTAAATTTCCTGAACCGACGTTCCCGTCCGTTACAACTTCCAAGTTCAACTTGCAAGTTGCAAAAATTGCACGCTTGCATTCGCAGTCGCAATGTAGACGTTGTAGGGTGAGGTGGCGACTCAGTGCGCGGCGTGCACGCCAGTGCCAGGGCAGGTTTCCGTGCCATGACCCGTTTTCCACACTTACGCGGTGCAAGAAATTGTTGATACGCTCCACCACTGCGATTTTGCCGCGATGTGTATTCATAAATGTTAAATTTAGAGAAACTGCTTCAATAAATTTGTTTTTTAAAAAAGCGATGTTTGGCAGGCTAAATATTCGTCTTATACCCCATTCGACCGTGTTTTTTTGGCTCTGTCCCTAACTGTTTCCTCCTTTTTATTTGGCAATCTTAGTGCCACTATTTTTTCTTTTTAGATATAAACGTTTACTTTTTACGTTGGTGGATTAACTTGTGTTTCATGAATATGAAATTCAATATACCGTACCTGTTGCAGTGGAATGAGTTGTTTGAAAAATTTCGTTGCATGCCATGCCGACTGGCGCGGAGGTCAAGTCGATACTGACGTAGCTGTAATTTATGTATATATGTTACGCAAAATGTGGACAATTGCCAAATGTGTAGGTACATTTTGCAAGAAATTTAAACTATTGTGTACAATTTTCAGCGCTTGGTGCCGATTGTGCACAAAAGGCAAAAATTACTGCAAAATATCTAAATTAGGCAGTTTTTCTACTCTATGCAAGGACATTTTGCCAAATGCTAACATGATTTTGCAACAGCATTTTGACAAAAATGAACAGAAAACTTTTTTCAGCGGTGGTGATTTTTGTGTATCTTAAGCAGGTCGGACTTTGAAGATCAGTTTGAGCAGAAGTTAGACAATTTATTGCAGTCTAAAAATGGCAATGTGGTCAATTGGTCATACATACAAAGTTTGATAAACACATGCAAATGGCAATGTGGTCATACATACAAAGTTTGATAAACACAGGCTAAAACTCCTGGTTAACTATTTCAGCTTTGTATCGTCGCGAAAGGATGATCAAGAAGTTGATGCAATGTAAATTATTATTATTAAATCACACCAGACTGGCGACGTGGGAACGGAGAAACTCCACGAGGTTGACAAACCCCCACACAGCCAGCCCAACGAATGAAGAAAATAAAAAAGAAAGAGAAGATGCGAGATCATAGAAGAGCTCTGTGTACAGATCGTTTAAAGCTGCCAATACTCGCACCAGCAAAGACAGAGTCATCAGGACCATTTCAAACACCCACACATAACGGAAAAAACGAACGAGAATACTGGCCCGTATGGCACCGTAACGGTTCCAAGGCAAACTCAAGGAAGAGCGTCAGTACGCCGAGTATATCGGACAGTGGATGACTAGGGCAATTATACATTTTATACAATTCCGAGCGACTGAGACCGATACGGAATCTGTTACCATTGATAAACAAGAGCACTCTAAGAGCGCATACCTCCGCCAAGCGAGGCAACCGTAGCAAAAAATTCTAATTGGCTCTGAAACCACAAATTTCTTTGTGTAAACTCCAAAATCCAATCATTTTTGTCTTTTGATAGTAATAACAGCTTGTGCAATTTTCTTGAAGATTCGTTCATAACTTTTTGAGTTATACTGCTAACAAACGTTATGACAAACATGAGTCAAACATACAAACGAACAAACCGATCTGCACCAAAATGTAATCATTCATGTTTTTCAATATTACTAACAACCTTATAAATTTCATAGAGATCCATTCATTTATTTTTTGAGTTATTGTGCTAACAAGCATAAAATTAAAAAATAGTGGCAAACGAACGAACGAACGAACTCACTGATCATTACCAAAATTTGGTCATTTACTCTTTGTTATATACCTAATAACTCGTGTCAATTTCATAAAAATTCATTCATAACTTTTTGAGTTATGGTATTGAGAAAAGTGAGGCAGACAAAGAAATAAACGAACAAACGGATGGACGTATCTTCCCCAAAAGTTAATCACCTATTCCTCCTAACATACTTAACAATCCCTGTAAATTTCGTCCAAATCGGTCCAGAACTTTTTGAGTTATCTTGGTGACAGACAGGCAGATAGACAGATAAACAGACAAATAGATAGACAGACAAACTCGACGAAAACATAACCTCCTTGGCGGAGGTAATAATTGACATTATCGGTTGCAATTCATTCCTCAGCCTCTGGAGATTCTTTTATTATGTGTAGCAATAAGCAGGATTGCAAAGCCCGTCCGAGTCGGACGCTTGTGTAGTGGTCAGCGAGGAGCCGAAGCTAGAGGATATCAGTTGCTGGTCCCAGGTGTCGGAGGCAGTAAAATTGGGCCTATTTTATTAAAGGATTGAAATCGGAGGTTCTTGGGGTTCCAGGTGCCGGAGTCAGATACGGGCGGGATCCAAGAGTCGGAGTTGCACTTTAGGGCTCTGGGGTAATAAATATAAATGGGTGCCCAGCTAGGAAGTCCTCATTTTTTGACGGAAGGGTCCATTACTGTGACCAGGAACCTTTATTGGGAAGTAAACCTGCCAGTCTACCAACAAACACTGGTGCATATATGTGTGGTCTGGTAAGTTATGTTGCGACTGGGACAAAGTTAACTGTGTGCCCACTGGAGCCTTAGCCCATAGGCAGTTGGTACCGGTACCGAGTATGAATGGGGCATCTGTAGAGGCGTCTTTTTGTGGCCACATTTGATCAGAATTTCCGTGATCATGATCATTCTGATCACTGAAAAGCACAAGAACGGTCAAGGATTTTGTAAACAAACCAGAGACGGTATGTCTAATTTCAAAAAAATAGATTTCTATTGTATTTAGGCTAGGCTGCACGGAAGATGGTGGGGGATGGATTTTTTTTTAGAAAGAAAAGGAAAAACTTTACACTTCAATGGCAAGAAAAAAACTTTATATGACAAATGCTTGTTAATATTTCGTTTGCCCTACCCGACATAATAAAGCGAGAAGATGTCAGTGATGATGCATTCCCTCCGCCCACTCATAGCAAACGTCCATCACCCAGCCAACCCTCAACGAGGGTTGTGTGCTGCTGCAGTGAGGGATATACTGGGTCGCTCATGCCGACCTGTTTTTTTTCTTTCTTATAAGTTTGAAGTCCTATCACTTTACACCAACTGCACACAATGGGTAAAAAGAGGTTTCAAATGAAGGAGTAAACCCTTGCGTTAACTGTGCTAGAAAGGGAGACTGAAACGTGAAGAGCATGGGTTTCTTTCCGGCACGCCGACTTGGAAGACCCGCTCGCACTATCGTCGTTCACGACGATTTTGCGTTCAAAGAAGCTTTACTGCGCGCGCCACCACTTAAATAAACACTGTCTAGGCTAACTTAACCTAACCTAACCTACCCTTGCATAACCTAATCTCCCTATCTAACCTTCTAACCTAACCCAACCCAACCTAACCTCTCTAACCTTACCTAACGTTACCTAACCTAACTTAATCAGCGATACAGCGAGTAGCGCGGCGCACCAACTTGAACGCCGCTCACACGCACACGATCTGCGTACATAAATATGCACACAAATCCGTCGCGAACGACGATAGCGCGACCTGGTCGCACTGGCTACAAACTCGCCATCGGTGAGATCACCCTCGCCTAAAATCGACGTGCGGCCCAGTTTTGTCCGTTTTTCGCACTTTAGGCCCAATTTTCGGGTATACCCGAACCTAATTTCGGGTAAATTAGTAAAAATTCGGGTTCTATGTCGGGTAGGTTAGGGGGGCAAGGTCTGTTTTTTTTTTTCAATTAGAAATTTTCGGGTGTCGGCGCATTGAGTCAATGGTGAGTATGGGTTAGGCTATGTACGTTTGTGTACGGGCGTCGGTGTACGTGCGGACGGCGTTCAAGTTCGTGTGCTGTGCTGCTCGCTGTATCGCAGATTAGGTTAAGTTAGGTTAGGTAACGTTAGGTTTTTTTTGTTTGTCTAACGGCTGGGCTCACTCTTTATCCATGGATGATCAGCCCGCGGAGGAAATCACGTTGCGATAAATTTCCACCGCTGATCACGGTTGATTGCTATCAGAATCACGTCAAAAAGTTGTCACCAAAACGCGCGCATCATGCGGAATTATCCACAAGGTGGTCACAAAAGGACTCCTTGATAGGCCTAAGTGACACCTCTATATGCCCTTCCATGAAACTTGCCGTCATTTATAACGGCCCTGATGAAAGTCACAGATCCTTGTACGGTAGTAAAATACGAGAAGCAGTAGTACGTGTAACGCCGGTTGGAATGTGCTTGCTGTACCCACTGTGTCCATTATAGGTAGCCGTTGGCATGTGCCTGCTGTACCCACTGTGATCATTATACCCGTTGGCATGTGCCTGCTGTACCCACTGTGATCATTATACCCGTTGACATGTGCCTGCTGTACCCACTGTGCCCATTGTACCCGTTGGCATGTGCCTGCTGTACCCACTGTGCCCATTATACCCGTTGGCATGTGCCTGCTGTACCCACTGTGCTTGGTCTCCAGCGTGTCTATTGATGTATTGATGAAAGCTCCACAGGCAGCACGCGACTGCCTTTGAGCATCTATTCCTCTGACTGCCCTACGAACTGCTGCATATAACCATCGCATCACTTGCGCTCCTCGCAACCGAGTTCTGTTAACCCTATTTGCTGCAGGGATTCTGTGTCCCATTGTGTTCCTATGAGCATAAAATATATAGCAGCGAGGTAGCATGACGTGGGTATGGCAGAGTTAGGGGAAATTTTCTTCGTTATAATAACGAAATTTCTTCGGTAAATCTAAAGGCATTGAATGGGCAGGAGTTCGTCATCCTTGTCAGGATGACTTGCTTGTGCTCCTGCCAAGCGAGTAAAGGAAGATTTGTTTTGGTTTATGTGATGGTGAAAAAAGTTCTTCTCCGACATGGCCTTTTTGTCTATCGCTTTGCGTGTCAAGCAACGCTGTTTCTACGAGGAGCCCAGCGTTTGTTGGGTGTTTTAAGGATGTTGTAATTACAGCAACTGCCGAGTTGTGCAGTCGAGTCCAGCATATTTGGAGGCAACGCTTCGGATTCGGAGTCAGATGAAATTAGACCTTTTTTTCTTAAAGAGTCGGAGTCAGAGGGTTATGGGGTCCTGGCAGTTGGATTCTGACGCTGGTGGGACGCTCGAGTCGTGCTGGGTGTCGGACTTCCGACTCGGCGGCCCTGATTGTAAGTTTAGGAATCGTGCCCGGCTAGGGAAAATATATATTTTTTCGGCAAGCGTACATAGTTATACTGAGCAGAAATTTGTAATAATCGACTTGAAGTGTTGTTGGAGCGTGGGCCTGCTGTAGTTATGGTACGAAAAGTAGCACATCTTCCTTAAGATAGGCACGCATTATTGCGTCTTTGATTTACCCACGACAAGAGCGCTGTCTGTCGTAGGTACCTTGAAAATAAGATCTGATTACGTACGCATTGTGCTTAAAAAAATTTTTTTCTAGACCAACAATTTTGTGAGCTGCGCTGATGCCGACAAGTTTTTGATACGCTTCCTTGCTTCACCAAATCAGGGAAATTCATCACCTACTCTTTGTAGTTATTGTAGGTGACATAATTCTATTCTTGGCAGAATTCGCCTCAGTTGAAAATTTCTTGGGATTCAGTCGGCGAGCGCACGTTTAAGGAATGAGTTGTTGATGTTGTATACATAGGCATATCGTATTCGTATGCATGTATTACAGTTATTGCCCATAGAGTATAAACTACGTATACTACTTATGCTCGTAGTCTCGTACGTATGTATGTATTACAGTTATTGCCTATAGAGTATAGACAACGTGTTTTAAAAGCATCTGGCTCGTGTATGTGTACTAGTATATTATTATATGATATACCCGTGGCACGCTGGAGTTCATTCATCATCCATTCTGACAGTTCGGTCGGACGAGGTGCTCTGCAATTCTCCCCCTCATTGTCTGGCACACACTCGACCCATCGAGTGTACGTCCAGTGCATTAGCCCCTACCTGAAACTTACCAAACTTTTATGCGTCCGTCAAGTTTTGATCCAGCTGTCGCTGACGTCACAAAAGCGATGCATTCCGTGCACCGTCTGTACACGACTTGGCTCAATAATAAGCCTGTGACCGTGTCATGGTGCGCTATATGCTTTGGAGAACCATGCGTGTCAGTTGTAATGACAGGCTGTCCGTCCCGATATCATTACGGTCACTTTGACGGCGCGCGCGGCCACTGCCCTGTGCAGCGCCCACCTGTGCACTGCATGCGGCCGGTGTTGGTCTATAGTGGGCAGCTTACCTGAGAGCATGGGTTTGGTTAGCTATCTCCACCGAGGAGGTTATGTTTTGTCTGAGTTTGGCTATTTGTTTGCGGGTGAAACCAATTTGCACTGTTTTATTTCAACGGCAAATGTACAACGCAAGTTCCAGTGCCTCATCCATAAAATTATTAACATAGTTTACAAGCGCTGTCAGCCTTTTCCTAAAGAAACTTTAAGATATGCCATCGAGCTCAGTCGGAAAGATCACGGGATTAATTCAAGTTTTAACCGGAAGTGTTACATGCTGACCAATACATGCTGGGCTGGTTGCGTGGGGGTTTGTTAACCTCATGGAGTTTCTCCGTTCCTACGTCGCCAGTTTGGTATGATTTAATAATAATAATAAAATAGATGTAACAGCACCGTCTGCTGTGTTATTATCGGAGGGAATTCGCGACCCAATTGTGGTTCGGTTGAGCGATGCTTAATTCTACGCTCTAGCGCCGGGTTGCATCCCGCAACCTAAGGCTCAGAGCACTTCGCGAATGATGTGCGCTGTTCTAAGTAGAGCGCTTTTTCTTTGCCTTTAATAGTCAATACAGCATTCAATTGCTATGCTGAATAGTGCCATTAATTTATGCCTTTTCATAATTTTTATGTCGCAGTTTGTTAGCTCGCCAGTTAAGCATTATTAGTTATTACGAACCCTAGGTATCTATTGTAACTGCAAGTCATTAATACATTACAAGAGCTGCAGGTATACGTACACATACGAGAAATTTAGAAGTAATGTGAAAAGCATTAAGGCAGAACGCACAGCAAAAACAGATGAAGTAATACGAAATGTATTTAAAAAATATTAAATACATTGTATTTATATACTCAAAAATGTAGTTAAATAGGTACAGTATTCAATTACATGTTTTCAAAAGTATTTGTAAATACGTTTTCAAATAGCAAAATCAATTTAAATACAATTGTATTTAAATAAATACAATTGTATTTAAATAGGTACTGCCCATCACTGAATAACATCACTGTTGTAAATGAATATATGTTTACTAAGTGTCCATGAACTTTGCGTATAACTTAGATTACTGTTATTTTGCTAACTTTATCCAACGATACTTGAATAATAGTATTATTATTCTAAAAAGCTGGCGACGGCCAGTGTCGTAGGTCGGATCGTGCGAAATTTTAGTAGAAAGGTGCATGCTTTAGCAACATGTTATTCATTACATTCTCGAGAATTTAACTTGTGAATGGCATATCGGTGTTTTGGAAGGTGGAGAACGGTAATTTTTAAACCTGATTTAACCCCGGCTTCCTGACGTAAAGAAGCTTCAAACTGATATGAAGAAGTACCGGTATTTCTAAATATTGCTTATTAGCTTGGTGGTAAAAGATGTTAGCGGTGTATTGTGAAGCTAGCTAGCACACTAATGCTTTTAGTATTTTCTCTTTCCTTTTTTCTAATTTTTCATAAAACATTTACAAATTTTAGAGTTTATACATTAGAATCGAATTGTAGACTATCCGGACCGTACGAGTTCAGGGGTGGTGACAGTGAACTTGGTTAGTGATAAAACGGAATTCCTACTGTCGTGACCTGCTGCTATATCTCACTTTTATTGCTCTGTAATATAATCCCATTGGTATTTTATATATCTCTTTATTCCAGAAAGTAGTGATCTTCAGTGTGCTGAATTAGAAAGACGTTAATTAATGAACAGTGGAGTGAAACTGAGATAACTACAAAGCAAAGTGCTTCAGGCTACATGGAATGCTGTGCGTTTTGTAGGGAAACATAGGGAATTTAATTGGCGTTAATATCGTCAGCAGAACGGCTAATGTAATATTTGGAGGAGCGGAGTGTACTGAGGGGTAGGATACGTACATCGTGCGCCTCGTGTCTGCTTCTCATTTACATACTGGCTTGAATTGCTCTGATGATAACATTTAGATGTGATGTAGGATGCGACTTTCATATAGAAAGAAATTAGTTATCGGTATTTTAAATAAAATATTCTATAATATATTTCTATGTACGTTTCCGAGTCATTTGTGTATTGTGAAGAGTTTTATTCGCAATATTATCGAACTTCTAGCTGTACCGTATCAGTTTGAATGGAATTTGTGCGTAGAGAAGCCTATACGTTGTGAACTCAAGTAATCTCTGAAATGTAGCGATCTTCGCGTTATTTGTTCCTAGAAAAAAGTTTTATATAGCTACTGGATACAGTAAAACCTTGTAATATATAATTACGTTTCACTTTTCAAGTAATTGGTTCACAGCGAAGTGTTTCGCATAGTAAACAGAAGCCAACATTGTTTGTATTAATTTTCGTACAATTTAGCCCCTCAGAAGCTTTTTTCATAGAAATTACAATCAAACCTCAGGAAGTACATTAAGTGAAACGTGCCCCTTGTTAGTAGGACAGTGCAACATATTATAGTGCAACATATTATAGTGCAACATATTTTAGTGCAACATATTACAGTGCAACATATTATAGTGTAGTGGTGATGTGATGCAATGTGGCATATACCCAGTGCAGTGTGTGGTGATGGTGTAGAGCCTGTGTGAAGTGAAGGCATACTGTGCACAGCGGCGCGTGGTGTAGGTGATGTCAACACTGCTAGATGCGCTGCACATCTCCCCAGCAGCTGTACGGAGGAGGAAGACAGCTGTACAGCAGCTGTGCCGGGATGTTCTCGCCCCACTATCCCCCAAGGTGAGCTATTTCAGCCTTTTTGTCTTTTTCTACTAAAGTCGGAGCAGGAGTAAAGAACGTTTTAGGAGTCTGATACCTGCTGGTAGCAGCAATTGGAGTCGTAATAAAATAACTAGCTTGTCTTTCTTGGCAGTCTTAATGTCGCTAAGAAGTGGGAGTACCTAGCTGTACCACATCGGAAGTTAATGGATGCATGGAATCGTAGTCGGTCACTTGCAAGTTGCTGGAGTCGGACCTTCTACGTACATTCCGACTCCGCAACCTAGATTAAAAGGTTACTTTGACAATTGCGGTAAACTGATAACTGCCTTGAAGATCAATAATGAAGTGATCGCGGTGGGGTTATGGCTCTTGTGCTATTGACGCA
>LQNS02277216.1:967150-978945 GCA_001587735.2 Parhyale hawaiensis | reverse complement strand
CTCTATGTTTTCTTTCTATATTATTTTCATAGGTACAATTCTATCATATGCTACTTTCCGAGAATGATCAACTGGATCATTCATTCGTTCGTAATCATTCATTTATTATATCTATACATCTCTTATATTCTTTACCCCGTAACAGCGGGATGCTGCGGTACAAGTGTCCGAGACCGACTGATACTCATCGACTTGGTCTTACTGGCATTCAGCTTCACACTCCAGGCCGAGTTCACAGCAGTGGAGGGTGGTGCTCCCTATGTTTGTCAAACGCATTGTTTCTGCATCGCAAAATTCGGAGGGAAGTCTATTCCGAATGTTAACTAGGTATGATACACGGGAAATCCGCTCCCTGAGTTGTTTTACGATCTTTATATATGAGTTTTTGACCTTTGTTTCGCAGGCGATCGTTAACGTTCTGTTTCTTGTTTTCTCCCCTCTTCCTTTACCTGGGCGAAGTTTCGAAATTTGCTGGTTTTGACTCTCCTGTTGCAGTTTCTGAACTGTCATCTGTGATGATCTGTTACAGATTATGCATAATAACAACACTATTGATTATTGCTGTTTTCATGAATATTGTAAACGCTAATATGCCAATTGAAAATGCTGATGCTCACCACTGCACGGTACCAGTAACAACAGCTCTCTGCTAAGGAATGACGACGTAAAAATTTCATTAAACGTTGTGTGAACTGTGTAGCAACATAACTAGTTTGCCTGTGCGCGGTAGGTACTACCTATGCGCTGCCATCGCTACTGCCTCGGCGCCCAACACATACACCTGAGTCAACTAGCGGTTTTTGTGGCACTGGAGCAGCTTTTGAGATGAAAAGTCATTCCCGTGCCGGGAATCGAACCCGGGCCTCGCGGGTGAGAGCCGCGTATCCTAGCCACTAGACTACACGGGATACAATAGAAGCGTAATGAGTTTGTTATCATACAACTAGTGATCGGCAGTGGTATATGAGAGTACTGTAGCTCTGGTACTCTTATTACAGTATTCTTTAGCGCTGTTTTAACGCCGTGGTCTGCACTAGTTGGCGGCTATTAACCTTTTAAGTCTATAATTTTCTACATGAAATATTGAATAACATCCATATGTGGGCTTTGACTGTATAGTTGGACAGAATTAGTTTCCATTGAGTTTCTTTCCTACAAATACGAGCCGTGGCCGCGGTGTCCTGTATACCGTAACTTGCGCTACCGACCAGCTGGTCTCCCTCTCGGACGTACAAGTTGTTGGGTTACTCTGCGGTTATGGTTTCATGCGGCGTAATAAAATAATCTGTTACTTGGCGAGCAAGGTATTCGAGCGTTCAGATTCTGACCTACTCCTAGACTTAATTATTGCAATATGTACTGGCTTGATTATTGTTGATTTTGTAATCTGGATTTTAGGTAAAAGGTCATCAATACCAACTTGATTGGTCAAGAATGGACTCTATTGTTACACTTAAACAGCCTACCAAAGAACAATAGTTGAAAGCGAGTTTAGAATGTTCTGTTTGGTTACGTATATTAGGTTTTGTTGAGATAGAAGGGAACAAACAATATTGATTTGTACCTCTGGTCTATTTCGAAATAAAAATATACTGTAAACTAATAGTTATCGAGGAGCAGAAAACCTCATGTTGGAAAACACATGTAAACATACGATCAGTATCGGCCTTACTGTTTCTGGTAGGTACGGTAGAGTTGTACCTACCTAAGTAAACGAACGTCTATTGGCAGAGCTAGGTAGCCCCGTCTAGGAGCATACCGTTCGTGAAACACAACTCACCCCTCCCCCCTCCTCCCTAAAAAAGATCCAGACACGTCTGAGTATAGGCTAATTAGCTATAGAGCCTAGGCCACCGCACGTAGCTCTTGGCTCAGGTTTTGAGCAATGACAGCGACCAAGCGTTGGATACTTACCAGATATTTTATCTTTGTGCTCAAGAGAGCGTTTAATTTCTCTCATTGCAGCTGATCCGTTCGACAGGCAATGTTTCGAACATGTTATGCAGTAAAGCATTGAACGGAACCGCCCCATGTTAACTGTTCGGTAAAGTGCAACTGTTATAAGTCCACGTTTCAAAAGTTGACTACCAGAGGTCGCAGTGTTGCTGGCTGCAGTCTCATGTTGACTGACTCAGCATCACCGTCTGAGTGCCGTTGTTTACACAACAGAACCTTGCAATTTGCATCCAGCGTGTCGCTGTAAATATTTTCATGTAGGCTATGTAGGTTCGCTTACTCACTCCATCTATTTACGAATTTGTAAAATATGTAAAAATTTGTCCCAATCTCAGTGAACGATCGTGTATTAACTTCAGAGAATCACTACTGCAAGTATATATAATGTATGCTATGAATTAATTATCGGTATTTTCCTAATATAATCCGCGTGGGTGACCCCAAATTTGAATCATAAATAAGCACGTGTTTTGCTGATAATACCATTGCTTCACAGTTCTCTAATCACAGTTCCATGTCGTTCCAATGTCGTAATTCGTTTATTTTCAAACTAAGCCTGAATTATCGCAGGAAATCGATATTACAAGCGTGACCAGATGGGCACGGCTGACGTGGGAGAGCTTTTCCATTTAGGCAAGTAACCTTTTTTTGGCCATTTAGGGTAACATGTCTAGTACCCGTCCACTTGGCACTAAAATACTTCCTGTGTGTGAACTAGCAGTGCTAGAAAGCCGTACATAGGCTTAATCTGTAGGCTAACTAGTGCCGCACCATCCCTCAGAATGACTGGAGAATAAAAATAAAACAGTAAAACATGGTGGTGGTTTTCACATTGTTTGCGTTTTTAATGAAAAGTGAAAACTACCACCATTTCTTACTGTTATATTTTTTTCACCAGTCATTCTCAGGCATGGTTCGGCACTACTTAATTAGCCTATAGTTGAAGCCTATGTACGGCTTTCTAGCACTGCTAGTTTACACGCAGGAAGTTTTTTAGTGCCAAGTGGACGGCTACTAGCATGGTGGACGGCTTCTAGCATGGTGGACGGCTTCTAGCATGGTGGACGGCTTCTAGCATGGTGGACTGGTACTACACATGTAACCCTAAATGGCTAATAACAGTGCCGTCACTTGCCAGTTTACATTACGACGGAATACCGGTAGTTTCGTAGCCAGTTTTGTTACATATGTGTACTCTACCACGTACATCGATTTTTAAATTTTCCTGATTTGCTTACATGTGCACCGCAGCAGTGATTGTTAATTGATGTATTACGATTATTTTATATGTTTTGGGGCAAATATTGTTTTTCATGAGGTTTTCTTTTTCAAATCGCCGCACGGTCATCATTAACTATTTGTTGCCCATTTCTAGCTAATTTGTTTTTAAATCGTCATTAAAAGCAATCACTTTCTTGGGGGATGTTCGATCTACTGACATTTTATATATGCAGAGGCCGAATTTACTGCTATACTTCTTATTTTCTACACGTTAAGCTCCATTTCCTCTGTAGAAGAATTTTTTTTTCTTCTATAATAAATTCTTTTCTGGTGCGGTGTCCTATGAACGCGGGCGCAAGGAAGCGCATGGGAAACGCGGGGCTGCGATAAGCCTTATCAGTCATGCGCCGCACTTGGTGATAGCGTTCACCGCTTTGTCATTCTTGCGATGTTTTGTGTCGCAGTTTTTCTTCGGCCGACTTACGCCAATACCGAGATTTTCTGTGCGCTCGATTTTTTCCGCCAGAGCTATTGTGCCTTGATTTGAGACAGTATTGAGACATTGCGTCGATAGGATTTTTTCATCGGGCCATTTTGTGGAGGCATTTTGTTGAAGGCATTTTTTTCATCAGATACATTTATATGAAGACAAAGTGCCAAAGGTTCTTTTTCATGAGATCATTTTCCTCACTGATTTGAGTCAATGGCATTGAGACATTATGTCAACGGTTATTTCCTCAGGTCATTTTATTTGCTAAAGCGATTTTTCTGCGTCAGATCATTGCTGAGACATAGTCAAGGATGCAGATTTTACACCTGATAGTTGTGTATGTTAAGGTTAAATCCCCTTGGTCGTTACATCCCCACTGGGAAATTCACATGCACTGGTTTGTGGTGCAGATAAATACCCACTTCGGCCCGGCAGAGTGTACGGCTGCAGTCGACTCTAGATTGTCCACGTGATTGCGTCATTTTGATGGAATATCGATAAATAACTGCGCCCCCTCGATCCCGACCCTAAGGTCCGTGCCTTCCCCGTGATTGCGAGTGCAAGAATTGCTGACGCTACACATTCCCGAGCGTGATGACTTTTTTCCCTAGTGCGGCTCGAACTCCCGACGTCTCGATAAGCAGCGAGGTCAGTAACCTTGGCACGGTGCTACCGGGAGTAGCAGGACATGGACCCGAACCTATATGCGGAGGTCTCGTTTTGAAGGTTTCTCCGAATATTTGAACTTCCTACTGAGATTGTATTGCTTAGATTAATGAATTAGATGGATTAGATTTAGTAGCTGGCAATAGACAGACCCATAGGCCCATCGCCAGAGACAAGCTCAGGCGCAGGCTCCAGTCCTCTCCTAGCTAATGCCGTTACTCAATAGTATGGTAGATGATTAGGTACCTGATGTTACCAAATAAATAATTTCGTTCTCATGTCATTGGATAAGAGGATTTTTGCACACATATATCAACGTTAAGATTATTTAATTTATTCGTTGCATGAATATAAAATTAGTTTAATAGAATAGATGAAGCCGGGCCGAGCAGTATTTTATATTCATAATTTCTTTATTGGTACGATCACTTATGCGTAGATTGTACTAAAAAACCGACTGAGTTCCAGTAGAAGAAAGGAATATAACTTTGTAGATTACTTTTCAGGGCCATGTGTCTTTATATGAAGGGCTCAAGACTTAAAGGGTGAGTGACCAATTTTTTGTTTCGTAGGCCTCGGCAGACGCGAGCTGTTATCATTGCAGCGGCGGCTGATAGTGGCTCCAGTTCGTAGATGTCGTTCCATTATCAGCTGACAGCTAATTTTCTAATTTTTTGGATATTTCCCTTTGGTGACGCATACATGTTTGTTATAAGTTGAGATTGTGCTCCTATATTTACATTGTACAGTGCAGCGAGCCGTGTAAAAGGGCAAGGTAATTAATTCACAGTAGGAGTTACTTCACTGTAGTTGAAAAGGTTGCGATCGTTGCTTCAGAAATTTAAAATACGACAAGTAGAATCTTGCCAGAACTTTTCATTGTTATTCAGAGTGATCCACGCGCTGGATACACTCAGCTGCTTGTTTCAGAGCTGGGCAGTTGCGACCATTTTGGCGGAACTGCGGCCCCATCACGAAAAGCCGCAGTTCTACGACCGTACGGCCTTGCGCCATTTGTTGCTTTTGCAACGGAGCCGCAGTATTGTTCTTTCGAAAAGTGGAATAAGCTCGTAAGTTCCAGGGATGACATTCTTGTGACTGTGTCTGTGATTCGCTCTTGGAACCTTACGACTTTCTCGCGTCCCTTCAGGGACTGTTGTCATGCGGTGATTGTGCTCTGAGCAGAGTGATGTCCCCCGCACAGCACGCCTTGCTGTGCACTAGGTACAGTAGCCGTGCTGCCTGAGCGCTCCAAGACAGGCATTTGTCGCCTGTGCACGGGAACGCGTGCTGTCCATGGACCGGCCGTCGGTTCCGAGTGCTGACGGCGACTGCTGCATCTGCGCGGGTTCGTGTAGCACGGACATAGCGCGTTTTTCCTTTGGTGCACAGGAAGACGCGCTTGTTTTGGGACAGCACGTCTCACTGTGCACAGGCGTGGTACAGCTGGGAAATGAGCCTTGTAATTTAACCTTCAAATGTTAGAACTGCCTCCCCCCCCCGCTTCCTCGTCCGCCCCCACGTGAGGATCTCATCAGCCATAGACCACTGCGGCTGGCCGGTCGGATGCCTCAACTCGGCCTTGCTTCTGTACCAGACTTTGTTGCTTGCATGTATGTGTGTGTGTAGCCAGCAAACCGGTTCTGTGTACGCGTGTAGCTATGGTGTGCGTGTCATAATGTATGTGTGCGTGCATGCCTTGGTGTTCGTATATGACATAATGTGTATACGTTTTAGAATAGGTATGTTTAGGTGCATATATGTGTTCTTAGGTGTACGGGTATGTGCGTGTACATTTTTACTTGTGTGGGTTACATATACCTGTTCACCTTGGTAGGTATGTGTGTGTGTGTGTATTAATGTGTATGTTTTGGTATATTTTTGCGAATGTGCTTATGTACGTCTGCATGTGGTGGTGTGTTTATTCGTGTGTACCCCTAAGCGTGTGCCTATGTGTCATTGTTAGTAGGTGGCAACATTGGTTGTATGTCAGGCAACGCGCACATTGTGTCGCGACTTTGTAATTTTTGACCCCCTTCCGTTACTGATGTGAGTTTGCTCGGTATCTGCACATCGAGCGGTCATGTACATAATAACATTTATTGAACCTGGAGTCGCATGCACAGTTACTGCGCGGCAAACGCAAAAAATGAATTTTAAATGTTTCGCTTGGACTGGTTTATAGTTTTGTTATCATTCATTTCTGCTGTGTACTAAAGAGATCAGAATGGCTGTTGTTTCAAATAACGACAGGTGTGTATTTGCGTCGTAGAAGCTCATATATGCAGGAAGAATATTATTACACCGACCTTATTTAATTATTTGAGTAATCAGTGTACCTGAAACAACAACTTAACGAAAAGTGTGGGGCCGCAGGAGGGACATTGCCGAAACTTTATCACTGTGGGGCTGCTGGTTGGCGTATATTCCTTTCCTGTACTGCCACAGAGCTGTACCGTTGAAAGGTAGGTACTTATATGTCTGATCTTTGCCGGCCGAGGTCCAGATGGTCACCTTGTGAATCGCACGCCAAGCTCCCGGACGTACAAAGATTTCGACCCTACTGCAGCTTCATGTATGTGGCGCATTATATTTTATCTATGTACTCCAAAAAAGTAAAAAGATAACGTTATAATCAACATAATTAGAATTGAAATTATAGTACCAATATCGCTTTTACATTTATACCTATATGTAACTAATATATACACGTTAAAAAAAATATAGCTAACTAACTTAGAAGAACTGCGTGAAATTTTGTACTGGCTAGTAGAGTTGTTGTTTTATAGACTGGACAGAAACAGCTCCCTGTTTGTATCAGCAATGGGGGAAATTTTACGATGCTGCTATGAACAAAAGAGTGCAGAATATTTGGACCCGCCTCGAGTACAGCTGTCTTCGGAGAGTGACCGACAATTGAGGAAGATGTTTACTTGGTAACTCTGCGCTGTGTTCGGATGTTACGTAATGTTACCTGGCCAGGTGTACTGTGTTGAAGTGTTTTCTCCACGGATTGGTTCTACCTGGCATCACTCGCAACAGAATTGCCTCGAGTTGAATTGTAAATTTCTTTCTTGTCTCTACCATCAGGATTGAAATAAAAGAAACTGTTTAGCCTCGCCCATATACCCAGATCGAATCTAGGCGGTTTGATTCCTTAATTTAACAAGTACGCCTGAACATCCGTCAATTACTCTCGCATTTTAACTATAAATATTGGAAGAAGTTGATATGGCTTTTAGCTGTAGAGAGGCGAGAGCAGAAGAGCCACCGGAGAACAGGAGCGCAGGAGGGCACGGCCGCGGCTCAGTTCGTTGATCCGAACAGAGCCGTCGATGCGCTTTTTGCTGCTTGGGACGGCTACTGTGTCCTGCCGCTGTGTTCTCGTGCTGCAAGCTCTTGTCATTTTGAAGTGAACATTTAAAGAGCCTTACTTGTTATTTACGTATGGTTTTGGCCTGTATGTTACGCTTAGAGCGTCAACAATAACACAGAATTAATTTTTAATATTACGTTTAAAAATATGTGATCCAGGCACTTCTTCAGTCTGCTGCTATGCGAGCTGTGTTGTGTTCTAAGTTTTTGTGCAGGAAGCGCATCTACCGAAGTTGTAATTTTGTCGTTGTTTGTTTGATTGAAAGTTAACGTGCTGCGCTGCTGTCCTTCAATTGTGCTCATGTGCACAAATTGGCGTCCTTGTTATTTCTTTCATTTCGGCCTGCAGCAGTGAAGTGAGAGTGAGGATGTATAGCTGACAGTGTGAGTTTCTACCATGTGTGTCTGTGTCCGGAGGGCACTGTCTGTTTTGGCTTAGTGACTTTCGACTTTTTTTTTGAGGATGTGCTGTGCTTCGGGTTGCCATCGCGACTTTTCGTAGTTAGGGTAGGTTTAGTGGTAGTTTGGTAATCTGTACGTCCCCAGATCGAGTCCCATGCTCGACACTTCGTATATGGGCGGTGCCGCTGCATGGCGTGCGACCAAGGAGGGCCCGAACTGCGTCCAGTAAGGTTCAGTAAAAGAGATATTGCAATAAAGAAGGAAAAGCCAATGCTCAGTATAATGTTTATCACCCGCGAATGAACTGAAACAGGTGATAATATTTTCGTTCAAGATTTAAGTATATACCGGTATGTATTTGCCTGTCCACCCAAAAAGTGGTAGAAGGAGTTGAGCAATGTTAATAATTTTTTGCAGAGAGTCTGTTGGGTTGACCTTGATGTGACCCCTGCCACAAAAAACTAGGATTAGCTGGCCGTCAACATTGACGGCGATGAATTTTGCTTATTGTCCACCCGAAAAGAGGCAGAAGGAGTTGAGTCATAATTATAATAATAATAATTGTTTTTTTCAGGCAGTCAGGTGGGATGTCTGAGATTCTGAGATGTGAAAAATAGCAAAAATTTTAAGTTAGCTGTCCATCAAAAATGACGGCGTTGAATCTGTAACTCCACCCCGAAAGAGGCAGAAGGAGTTGAGCAATCTTCATAATATTTTGTAGGGAGTCAGTTGCGTTGGCCATAAAAAATGACGGCGCTGAATTTGCCTCTACCGCGGGTGATAATGTTACGCTCCGAGGCGTTCTAGTTTGCAATGGAAGAGAGCCATCAGATAGCTGACATGTTTGGTGGCAAGTTAAAACCTTAAACACTGTTGCAGCACGCTGCTCTGTACCGTTATTTTAATGTATTGCGTAACATGGCGTCTTCAGACTGCTGAGTAACCGATACTAGTACAGGCTGCCTATTGAATTGTGTCCGCACTGGCACAGTGGACAAAGAGTTGCACTCTGGTCTCTTGGCCTCAGGTTCGCTTCCTTGCAAGGGAGGTCAATTTTGCTACTCGGGACTGCAACGTCAACGTTTTTACTAGTCAAAGTCCACTGCGACGGCACTGACCAACCTGGCAAGGGATGCGATTGGATGGGGAGGTATTGCAACTGTAGTAATGTGCCTTCCATCAGCTTTAATGTCGACAAATGCTCAGTAATGCACGTAGGGCATGTGAACCCTTCAACCCCATTGAAAATGAATAGGACGGAATTGGCTCCTGTCACCCAACAACGTGAATTGGGAATCACTATTACAAACAGACTACAGCACAGTCAGCAAGTTGACAAGAGGGTGAAAATGGCAAGCAGAATACTCGGATTCATTACCAGAAATTTTGAATACAAGTCCAAGGACATCATCGTTCCCCTGTACAAAGCATTAGTGCGGCCACACTTAGAGTTTGCTGTTCAGTTCTGGTCGCCGCATCTCTGTAAAGATATCGATAAAATGGAAAGAGTCCAACGCAGAGTAACGAAATTGATACCTCAGCTGAGAAACAAGTCGTATGAATGTCGCCTAAAAGAACTGGGTCTGATCTCTCTCGAGCAAAGACGACTCAGGGGGCAACTAATAGAAACATTTAAGTATTTGAATAGCTTCAACGACGTACCTGCAACGGGACTCTTTGAAAGAGATCTCAATGATCGCTTGAGAAACAATGGTCAAAAACTCAAGCACACAGCTCCAAGAACGACCTTAAGTCAGCAGTTCTCTCCGTATTTCATAGTCAGTCAGCATTTGGAATAGACTTCCTTCCGACGTTGTTAGTGCGGAATCAGTCAACGCGTTTAAAAATCGTCTTGACATACATTGGGAGAGACACCCCCCATGCCTAAAAATACCTCCTCCAGGAGTCGCACATTCTTAACGGCCAAAGCCTCCGAGGCTTCCTAAATCCGTGTTCTTCTCTCTTCCGCTCCAACTGCACTGTCAAACATCTTTAACTCCGCATATAAGCGACTATTGACCATGATTGAGTGCATTCATGATCATCTCTTTTGCTGAGACTCTTCTCATTCCTCTTTTTTTTCTTCTCTTTTCCCCAGTCTTTTATATTCTACTAACATAATGGCAATAGCTCATAGAGGGTCGGGCAAGTTTCGGTGTCTCTTTGAGAATGGGCCTGTTGGTTCGTCTACTGCCGCCTATCTAATCTAAAACTTGAGGCCATGGCTCAGAAAACCTGTGACTGCCGCCGCTCACTCCTTTGGAGCCTAGCTGGCATCTGCCTGTAGCACGAACCAGTGCATGCGGAGTTCCCGGTTAAGGTGTGCAGTCAAGTTGACTTTACGTTTGTTATCAAGATTGGCACTCGTCGCATTTCCTCTATTTCCATGGAAGCAACAGACGGTTACTACGCCCTAATGTGGGCGGTGATCGAGTTTAAATTTTCCCAAGAACTTGTGTTTTATTAATACCACTGTTCGAAGCTGCTCTGAAGCTTTTCCTATTAGTTATTCTGTCTAAGCGCATATCGGGGAATATATTCTCTACTGTACTATTTAATTATATTCTTAAGGGAAGCTCTCATCTCCGACCTTTTCCTCCGACCTTTTGTTTCGCATCTCATCAGTGAAAGTTGGACCAAAGAAATAATAATGCATGTGGTCAACAGCTCACTTACTGAAGGACTGAACTTACCACTGTTAAAATTTCATCAACGCGCCATTGCTCAACCGCCTAATAAATTGCCATAATAATGTGAAAGATTCCCAGTATATGAGTAGTGTTTCAAGTTGACTCTTTAAGTCATATAATGGATGCATAAAGGTAGCACCTATTAGTGTTCATAAGTTTCTTTTTTGCAACAGTACTACAGTAACTGTGATTTAAATCATATGTTATAACACTGTTTGGAGTTATAATCTTAAGTTTTCGCATCTACTAATGAAGTTATCGCATCTACTAATGAAGTTATCGCATCTACTAATAAGTTATCGCATCTACTAATGAAGTTATCGCATCTACTAATAAGTTATCGCATCTACTAATGAAGTTATCGCATCTACTAATGAAGTTATCGCATCTACTAATGAAGATATCGCATCTACTAATGAAGTTATCGCATCTACTAATGAAGTTATCGCATCTACTAATGAAGTTATCGCATCTACGGAAGTGAGGGAAGATATGCCTCGCGTAACACTGTTTAGAGCTACTGTAGCACTACTATAGAATACTTTTCATATAAGCTAGATAGAGAGATAGGTAGAGAGAGGGATCATTTATTTCTCTTACGCATGGAAATATTCTTAGAGAGAGTCGTATTGACTTAGTCTTTGGGAACGAACGATCAAGATCTGGAGTGGTGGTGAGGAAAGAGGGGAGGGGGGGGGGGGGCGGGAATCGATCGCGTGTCATTAGGAGCAGTTAGCAGATGACAAAGTGTTAGGGCAGGCAGAAGCAATGGCTGTAAGGCACCATATTACAAGTCAAGCGAGGATCCATTGCAGTAACAAATATTATTGACAAAGATGAGCATATGAGGTACCTACCAAGGCTGAGTAAACAAACATTGCTGCAGCGAGAACAACTTACGCACGACAATGTTCACGTTATATCACAAAAATGCTACAATATGTGAAAAGGTGTGTGTTTATATGCATGTTTGTGTCCGATTAGCGAAGGCGCGC